>JASANE010004052.1:0-42080 GCA_030248225.1 Trileptium ribeirensis | reverse complement strand
TGCGTTACGGTTCAGTTACGTATTGCTCGATGAATTGTTTGTTTATTTTCATCTAGTTTTAATTGCGAAATTAACGAGGTCAAGCTGTATGGTATCTACCAGCCAGCCAGACCGATGATCCCCTTTTTGCCATTAAATCTATCTGATAGGTGAAAAGTGAATAGTCATGAATTGTTCGACTGCATGATTTCACCTCCAAACATTGCCAGCTGTGACATCCAATGTTGTCCGATTATAAATGTTTACCTACCGTTGTTGTACGCTTATTGGATACACTACAAATCACAACCTCACTTGATGGTCCGGCAAAGTGAATAGTCATGAGTTGTTCGACTGCATGATTTCACCTCCAAACATTGTCAGCTGTAGCATCAATGTCCAATTTGTGCAATGCTTACCTTCATTATTGTCCTTATAAATACCTAAATACAACTTACCTCCACTGCGTTGGTACGGCAAAGTGAATAGTCATCGTTGTTCGACTGCATGATTTCACCTCCAAACATTGCCCACTGTAATACCAATGTCCGATTATAAATGTTTACCTACCGTTGTTGTACGCTTATTAAATACCTAAATACAACTTACCTCCACTTGTTGGTCCGGCAAAGTGAATAGTCATGAGTTGTTCGACTGCATGATTTCGCCTAGCAAAAGCATTGCCAGCTGTGACGTCCAATATTGTCCGATAATAAACGTTTACCTACCGTTGTTGTACGCTTGTTGAAATACCTAATAAACTGTACCTCCACTTGTTCGTCCATCACTACGCATTGCGATTGGTTGCCAATCGATTGATGATAACATGAACACGAATAACCCGTCACTTGATACGGGATATCGACACTGAACTTGAAGGAAAACTTTGACGTTGTCGAGCTCTAATCGAAATTTTATTGTTCACATAATGTTATTTTAGTCTAAAAAGTTAGTTATATATAGACGTATATCTGTATAGACGAAGCTACAACGTTGTTAATGGCCAGCCAACAATTGCCTCCCGCCACCTCCGACCACCCCACCCCTGCCCACAAAAGAATTTATTACGTTTTCACAAAAGTGAATAATACCTTTATGTCAAAAATATACATGTCAAATGGGAGTGGCGTACCCAAAATTTTGCTAAGCGAGGGGTCCGGTCGGAGTTTTGTGCTAAGGCAGGGACTCGGGGAAAAATAAAACCCAAATGTACGATTTGGTGGGAAGCGCCGAACTTAATTTTTTCAAGGTTTGTTAAGATTTATAAGATGGAAAGTTTTGCTAAGTTTTTGTACACCAGGAAGCAGAAAAATTGTTTTACTTAGAGCTCCAATGAAAGGTTTAAAGTGGAAGCCAAATGAGGGGCCCCGGCCCCTTTCATTTGTGCACCCTGACACATGACTCTGCAATAAAGGTACAGTGTAGATAGCCCGATACACGAAAACCCAATGGTCGATTGCTTTATGATTATCCAAATATATCTGACTTACGCAATTGATGGCGAAAACCAAGGTGTTCAAAACTTATTTGAATTTTTTACTTTTACTGCACTGTTTAAATTGGATTCTGCAATTATAGCCCTAAGAAATTGATATATATCGAGTTATTTCACTAGTCACAAACCATGGTAGTTGGTAATCAGGCAGCGGCGTAGGACCCAAAGAATAAACCTGGGGGATTTCTCAAAGGTAGGGAAGCGCTACGAATGTTTGTCCAGGTAAAACGGGCGGGAGCAACATTCCGGCCGCCCTTCTTATTTTGATAGGCAGGGGGTGGGGTGGTTGTTGCAGGTGGTGAAGGCACCCCCGTCGCTGCGATTTAACAACGTTGTAGCTTCGTTATAGTATATATATGTCTATATATAACTAACTTTTTAGACTAGAATAACATTATGTGAAATATATAAATTTCATTATAATTTTAATAATGCTCAGAGTCTTTCCTTCAAGTTCAGTGTCGATATCCCGTATCAGCTGCAGCGACGTTTTGCGTTCAGTGCTGATCATTGCAATTTATTGGCAACTGGATCGTATGTGCAACGCCGGACCAACAAGTGGAGGTAAGTTGTATTTAGGTATTTAATAAGCGTACAACAACAACGGTAGGTAAACGTTTATTATCGGACAACATTGGATGTCACAGCTGGCAATGTTTGGAGGTGAAATCATGCAGTCGAACAACTCATGACTATTCACTTTGCCGGACCAACAAGTGGAGGTAAGTTGTATTTAGGTATTTAATAAGCGTACAACAACGGTAGGTAAACATTTATAATCGGACATTGGATGTCACAGCTGGCAATGTTTGGAGGTGAAATCATGCAGTCGAACAACTCATGACTATTCACTTTGCCGGACCAACAAGTGGAGGTAAGTTGTATTTAGGTATTTAATAAGCGTACAACAACGGTAGGTAAACATTTATAATCGGACAACATTGGATGTCACAGCTGGCAAAATGTTCTGGAGGTGAAATCATGCAGTCGAACAACTCATCGACTATTTGCCGCCTTGCCGGACCATCAAGTGGAGGTAAGTTGTATTTAGGTATTTAATAAGCGTACAACAACGGTAGGTAAACATTTATAATCGGACAACATTGGATGTCACAGCTGGCAATGTTTGGAGGTGAAATCATGCAGTCGAACAATTCATGACTATTCACTTTTCACCTATCAGATAGATTTAATGGCAAAGGGGGATCATTCGGGTCTGGCTGGCTGGTAGATACCATACATACAGCTTGACCCTTCGTTAATTTTAATTAAAACTAGATGAAAAATAAACAAACAATTCATCTCGGATCGAGTCTTTTCGATCATTGGGTCCAATATCGTGGAATCTTCTTCCTAGCGACCTAAGGGATCTGAATCTAACACGAGTACTATTCGTGAGCAGACTGAAAAGGTATTTATTTAGACATTGACCGTTTGTATAAAACCCACCAGTGTAACGTTTATCGAAATAGGCGCCAAATAAGTGTTCAGTATTATTATCTCTCTACACAATTCAAACTTGTCTCAAATAAGCTTCGAAAATTTCGACATCTTAGATGTAGCCAATGGCATGAACAAGTGGGCACCATTTGGCGGGGGGGTCTAGCGCTAAAGACTAACACAGCTAATGTGGCTGGAGAAGTAGGATTACGCTTACTGATTTTCCGTTACACCCAATCGAATAGCATACTCTTCTTCCTATTGTAAAATAGAAGATCGACAATTTTCATGGTCACATAACCGTTTGTAACTGCGTTAGATCAATGTAGTTTTGTAAGCTGGAAATTTCATTTACGATGTAGCTCATAGGCTTACTATTTTAAGCTGAATGTTTTCCGCATTATCTGCTTTTATTCCAAAGCCATATGCGGTTGTATATACACATTTTTAAAAAATGCAACAAAATACTAAATTAATGAAAACATTTTTATTTTGGAATTAGTCAGAAGGGAACATTTTTCGTGGTGTACTCGAACTAAGGCAAGTATGAAGTTAGGACAACGGCCAGTAACTGTAAACTAGAACAGTACTGTGCAACCAGGCACCAGGCACGTAGCCAGACTTCGACGTTAAGGGGAGCAGGCTAAATTCAAGGGTGCAAACCGATTTCAGGGAGCACAAACCTTTTATGTTTATAATATATCTCAAACTAAGGCAATTATGAAGTTAGCACAACGGCCAGTAACTGTAAACTAGAACAGTACTGTGCAACCAGACACCAGGCACGTAGTCAGACTTCGACGTTAGGGGGAGCAGGCTAAATTCAAGGGTGCAAACCGATTTCAGGGAGCGCACACCTTTTATGTTTATAATATATCTCAAACTAAGGCAATTAGTTAGGACAACGGCCAGTAACTGTAAACTAGAACAGTACTGTGCAACCGGACACCAGGCACGTAGTCAGACTTCGACGTTAGGGGGAGCAGGCTAAATTCAAGGGTGCAAACCGATTTCAGGGAGCGCAAACCTTTTATGTTTATAATATATCTCAAACTAAGGCAATTATGAAGTTAGCACAACGACGAGTACCTGTAAACTAGAACAGTACTGTGCAACCAGACACCAGGCACGTAGTCAGACTTCGACGTTAGGTGGAGCAGGCTAAATTCAAGGGTGCAAACCGATTTCAGGGAGCGCAAACCTTTTAT
Source organism: Trileptium ribeirensis (assembly GCA_030248225.1). Lineage (NCBI taxonomy): Eukaryota > Metazoa > Nematoda > Enoplea > Enoplida > Thoracostomopsidae > Trileptium > Trileptium ribeirensis. Next base: position 37,958 of record JASANE010004052.1, on the reverse strand, counting down.
GTTTATAATATATCTCAAACTAAGGCAATTATGAAGTTAGCACAACGACGAGTACCTGTAAACTAGAACAGTACTGTGCAACCAGGCACGTAGTCAGACTTCGACGTTAGGTGGAGCAGGCTAAATTCAAGGGTGCAAACCGATTTCAGGGAGCGCAAACCTTTTATGTTTATAATATATCTCAAACTAAGGCAATTATGAAGTTAGCACAACGACGAGTACCTGTAAACTAGAACAGTACTGTGCAACCAGACACCAGGCACGTAGTCAGACTTCGACGTTAGGGGGAGCAGGCTAAATTCAAGGGTGCAAACCGATTTCAGGGAGCGCAAACCTTTTATGTTTATAATATATTTAATTAAATAAAATTTACAAAAACTTTGCAAAAGTAAAAAACAATTAGAGAATATTAGAACTTTGTACAACCAGAAGAAACAAATTCAAGTCAATTCTTATAGTTATAGTTGTCGACTAAATGAGATACTACTCCGCAGTTTATGAATATGAAATTTATATTTTCCAAAATTTTTGTCGGGGTGAAGGGGAACGCTATCTCAGATGAGGGCGTCGCATCCCCTTTGGCGACGTACCTGAGTGCAACACAAAATTATCGAGTTCCTACGGTTCATGATATGAGTCTTTACCGGCAATCTTCTGCTTCTGAAATGCGGCTCATACGACAACACAAAATTATCGAGTTCCTACGGTTCATGATATAAGTCTTTACCGGCAATCTTCTGCTTCTGAAATGCGGCTCATACGACTCGATAATGAGGATTTATCAAATGTCTAGACTGCGCAGCATGATTACTAACATTGCCACACAATGCTCCGCCACCAATTGATGTAAAACTTCGCCCATTACTTATATTGTCTATCTCTGTCGTAGTTAAAAAATTAATGAAGCAAGATAGTATATTTCATTGTAGAACTCACTAATTGCTGAGTTATGGTTTCATGGATTGTGTGCTGAATGTTTCAAGAAAAAACTGAAAACACATATGTTTCCTCGCAACTAATATATAAATCAACAACGCTTTTGCAACGTCTTTGACTAAAAAGGCGCTTTCTAAATTCTATACTCATAGTCATACTCATATCTGCGCCGAAAAAACTGACACAAAAGCGTGTTGGAAAATACGGGAGTTAAGGTCATTTTTTCGGAACCGATTATATATCGGAATTAACTTACATGTCTTGAATGAATCTGTCTTGTTAGTCAGGACGTCAGGCGTATTGTTTAAGGATTTCCCATCCACATTTTTGGCTAAACGCGAGTGTACGGTTTGTTTTAACTTTAGGTATATACATGTTAATTATAACTTTAGGACCGGTATTGTAACATGTTAATTATAACTTTAGGACCGGTATTGTAACATGTTAATTATAACTTTAGGACCGGTATTGTAACATGTTAATTATAACTTTAGGACCGGTATTGTAACATGTTAATTATAACTTTAGGACCGGTATTGTAACATGTTAATTATAACTTTAGGACCGGTATTGTAACATGTTAATTATAACTTTAGGACCGGTATTGTAACATTATAAATATAACTTTATGACCGGTATAGTAACAAGTTAAATATAACTTCAGGACCGGTATTGTAACATGTTAATTATAACTTTATGACCTGTATTGTAACATGTTAATTATAACTTTAGGACCGGTATTGTAACATGTTAATTATAACTTTAGGACCGGTATTGTAACATGTTAATTATAACTTTAGGACCGGTATTGTAACATGTTAATTATAACTTTAGGACCGGTATTGTAACATGTTAATTATAACTTTAGGACCGGTATTGTAACATGTTAATTATAACTTTAGGACCGTAATAAATTTAAGATACCGTTGCACTACGGAACTATTCGGTACATATTTTTGGAATATATTGATTTATATTTATCAAAATACGCCTCGACTGTGTGTATTTTATATATATACATCGACGCAGGTTGCTGAATTTATGGACATAGGATTTAGGACAATAAGACACTACAGTTTGAGTAAGATTGTAACTGCTATGACCTCTTCCGTTTGGAAAAATTGTCAGGTAACCACTGGAACATTCAAAGAACATAAAGTTTCTAATTGGAATGGTCTTTTAATTTTTAGTGTGTTATGATTTTATATTAAATGGAGTGACTCTACATCTCTTGTTGTCTCAAATAGCGTTTATTTATCTCAATCAATCAATCAATCAATCAATCAATCAATCAATCAATCAGTAAATTAGTTTATTCCAAAACGCAGCATTTTCGGTGAGAATCAAGCTCAGCATAGGCTCCAGGCCTAAGACAAGAATGAAAACATGTTTCATATTAGTTTTTCACAAAAAAACGTCCTCGAAATATAAACCTCACCAGATTTCTTTATTGTCATTTAGCAACCTAGTCTAGAAGTTTGTTAATAAACTTGTTGTTGTTGTTGTTGTTGTAAATATGACCAGTCCTAGGACAAAAATGATGTTCTAGCACGTGTCACCAATGTATACATGAGCAGCCAAGTGATTTTGGAACCTTTTGCACGGGCATAGCCAGAAGCTTTTGCACGGATGGACACTAAATATACTAAGGGGGCACAGCTTAAGCGCACCAATCACGCATCATCGTGAACTCCACTTTTCTGTCATATTTCAGCGGAACAGATACTGCACGGGTGGGGGGTGGGGTGAGCACGTCCTACTTCGCTACGTCCCTGTTTTGCTCCAAAAGCTATATTGCATTTTAAAGATTTCTAGCTCAATATTTTTCAATTAATTCTTAATCCAGAAATCGCAGGTGTAATTAATTTACGAAAAGATCGTAAATTAGGCATACAGTGCTTTATAAATGTGATTGAATGTTATTTTGAACCGGCGAATAATAATGTTGATGGATTTGAGGTGACTTTCCAGACCTCATTGATAAGGGGTTCCGCGGTAATTGGCCCTTCCTTGATGCTGACCAGGGCCGCCCTTGTCACGCGTATCCAAGCGGAGATAGCGACGGGTTCGCGACCGCTTGCGCCAATGAAGCGGGTATGATCGTTGGGACTGAAAGTATTGCCCGGGGTCTGCCCAGGTACGGGGATGTAGATGGCGGGGTGGCAATTAATGTCTTGGTGTTTCTTAAGATGTGTTAACTTTTGTTTAGAATAGATTCCGACTAATTTTTATCAACAAGATTGTATAGTCTATCGATTCGACAAGTTCAAAGGATTAGGTCCTTTGTGCCAGGTTAGCATCTCGAAGTAGAAGCTTCATGGAGATTATCTATTAACGCGTCGAATTTTTCACTATGCTTACATGGCCCTGTTTACTAGCTAAGCAATGGCAGATTGACCCACGCCGTGGGCCAAAACTTAGATGCCCCTGTTTACTAGCTAAGCAATGGCAGATTGACCCACGCCGTGGGCCAAAACTTAGATGCCCCTGTTTACTAGCTAAGCAATGGCAGATTGACCCACGCCGTGGGGCCAAAACTTAGATGCCCCTGTTTACTAGCTAAGCAATGGCAGATTGACCCACGCCGTGGGGCCAAAAACATAACCAGTATTTTTTTCCGCCACCTGTAACTCAAGACAAATATTGGTACATTTGCCATACGTATCGTTGTTCTTCGATGCGCCAGAGCAACGATTCTAGAGGAAAAAATTTCGCAAAATTGGTCCAGCTCCTACATATTTATTATAGCGACACAAATTAATTCTCTAAGTGCCGCAAAGACTAATCGGTATTTTTGAGTCGGAAACGGCTCTCTTTCTGTTCTCGTGAATTAATTCACCTCCCCAGAATACGGGTTACTGTGGCTCATCACCTCCGTTATTAGTAAGGTCTTGAATTGTAAATTTCGGCCATACTATGGCGGTACTCTATCAAAGACTAAAGAGCAGACGAACGAGAGAGAGAGAGACAGGAAAACCTGTTCTTGATAGGAAACGAACGAACGAATTATATATTTGCATAATTACTGCTGATACCCAGAATCGAATCGCCCGCAGATTCTTGTTTGCATTGAGTTGAGTACTGCTTCAGTGTGACATCTGTCGCGGTGTGTGTGACTGACTGATTGACTACTAATTGGCCAAATAAATAGCTAGTAGGTCTTGCTTTGAAAGCGGAGATTTAAGTGCTCACCGGTGCATACAAATGCTGGACTAAAATAGACGAAATATTTATAATTTCCGCATTTTGTCAATATTAATATTTGTGATGGATGGATTATTTAAAAAGGGATATTATACTAATAATTATCGTGATACGGTGCTATAATACAATACAAATTTTATTCATTTCTTACGATACATACGTGATTCATGAGACCACTTATCTCTGAGACAGTCCCTCAAGTTTTCCTTCTCTTATCAAAGATTTGATTTTGAAATACAGAACGTGGTTATATATTAGCATACATTATTTCTCGGTATAACTTTTCATTACATAGTAGTAAGGGCGCATGTGACATGTGGCATGTCTGAACGAATCCGTAATTTTCAAATTTATTTTAATTTTTAGAACTCTTACGCTTACACAACTCGGAAACCAGGCATCTTTATGTGCAGTGGCTATTTAACATCATTATCTTTCCAAATTGTGATCAGTTGTACGTGGATTTATGCTCTTTTTTGATCTTAACTGTTCAGTCAATTAATTTATAAAGATATTATTTCATCTGTCCTATATTTCACATCGACAGTGTGAATATGGGCAGTGCATAACAGTTCTATATAATAAGGCTTGTTTGACCGGTCATAAACCATGTTATTGTTGTTAAGCGTACACTTACTGCAGTGTCCTGCTTCTAAAACCCGTTTATGTTTATCAAAAATAAACGTGCATTACAAGACGTCTGCACAACATGCTAACCAACGTTCGCCTAAACTAATGGCATACGCAGGATTTTGGTTACGGGGGAGCCATCGTCCTCAAGATTTAGGTGTTGGAACCCCTCCACCGTATAACTTGCCGCTCTTCATTAAATCATTCCCATCTTGATATCACCAATAGTTTTGGAAAATCGTCGAAGGAGCGGCTATGCCTCCCCATTCGGCAGAACACTGCCAGATATATTATAACGTACAGATATATCACACAAATAAACTAATAATGCAATGCAGTGACTTAGCGATCGTCATGATCAATATGTCACATAAACAAAGAACAAGTGTTTAACAAGTTTGGCTGACGAAAGGCAAGTTACCCCACCAAACGTTTGGTACGACTCTGAGGATAGGTTTCTTTAAAGAAATGGGTCACAGCAGTTTACAAGTTCAAAACATTACGTAGATGAAAAACTCATTATGTTTGTGGGTTTAACGTTTTAGTGTACCTCATTTCATTTTTGTTTTCGTAAGAGCATTTTTTCAAGACTCATGGTGTCAATGGTAGTAGTTTATGCATGTTTATAGATATAGGCGAGTTTTTTAATGTACATCATTTCATTTTTTGTTTTCGTTAGACCATTTTTTTAAGATTCATAACGCCAAAAGTAGCTGTTTTAGTTACTGGATATTTATTTATACATATATGCGAGTTTTGAATGGGGAGATTCGACAATGAACTAGTACTGAACATAAAGTACCACTCAGTCATTTGAAAAGGCAGCGCGAAGTTAATATTTTGACATAAAATTGCTTCATCCTTAGTAGGTATAACGTGAATTTCGCTCTAACATAAAACAAGCAGTGAAATAATATTACAAATGTTGCAAATTTGTAAAAGGAATGCTTTATGGGACGAAATTTGTGACTATACAGCTGCCACCAACGCGCTAATGCGTTCTGACATTACCGCGTTGGAAACGAACTGATCTCTACAGAAACGCAGTAACAGAGATAGTGAATAGGACTATTTGAAGATTTTTATAGTGTGGATTATAATTTTCATTCGCATGTCATGTGGTTGTATATTGTAGAGTATCATGCTGGCTATAATCTTATATTGCGTTATTGTAATATCTTAATACCGATATTCAATAGCTGTTATTTGACAGCCAATTTCATAGTGCCGAGTGGCCTATACGAATTTACCTCTTGCATCGCAGGTCGGGCGCTGCTTGTGCTGGTTATTCGACAACAACGTTCGAGACTAAAAATAGGGCCAAAGTAACCCAGAGGGACGTAAATAAAATGCAGGCCATGCCGTTCTCGATATACTAAGCCTTAGTCTTAGCCTAAGCTAAGGCCCTTATATGACACATACACTAATCCTAAGTAGGTGGGCTCCCGCCCCCGAACCCCCCCACTCTAAGCTGTTCTTTTTTCTAACGTTATAACGCACCGCCCCTCAGGGTTACTTGGGGAAAAATTGGACCCATTCTTATTAAGTTGATTTGAACTGCTGATACACCATTGCTAAGTATCTCTAAGGATACAGATGTATTGTACAGAGTTAGATAAAATCTGAAAACAATGCCGCAGGTTTACGACTGTGACGAAAACAAATATGCCCACAATACATGCATGAAAAAAATAAATCATTAAATCATATAGGTAAGGCTTGTTCTATTTACAACTGATAATAAAGTTATTAAGATTGCATTGAAGGAATATAGCAATGAATTGAAAAAATAAATCATTAAATCATATAGGTAAGGCTTGTTCTATTTACAACTGATAATAAAGTTATTAAGATTACATTGAAGGAATATAGCAATGAATTGAAAAAATAAATCATTAAATCATATAGGTAAGGCTTGTTCTATTTACAACTGATAATAAAGTTATTAAGATTACATTGAAGGAATATAGCAATGAATTGAAAAAATAAATCATTAAGTCATACAGGTGGGGCTTGTTCTATTTACAACTGATAATAAAGTTATTAAGATTACATTGAAGGAATATAGCAATGAATTGAAAAAATAAATCATTAAGTCATACAGGTGGGGCTTGTTCTATTTACAACTATAATAAAGTTATTAAGATTACATTGAATTTTTGTGTTTCGGTGCAAAAATTGTCAAAATTGTCTACATATTAACGTGTATATATCACCGCACACTGGTGTTCCGTCCTACAACATGCTATGTGTAACAGGTCGGTTAATCAAAATTTAGCTTACCCGTTCGGTTAATCCTTTCATGGACTATGAGTTTGAGCGGATCTAGTAAACCATTGCACGTTTACCGTTTGTTCTGTAAAAAATGTCGTTTGTTGTACATATATTTTTTGTTAACTAGGCATGGGTATTAGCATACAAAAGCTTGTTCCTAAATAAAACCACCCGTCCGTATGTATTTTTTTGGACAAAACAAAACATTTTTTGGATGAATAAAATTGCATAAGCCCTGTTCCCGAGTTTCTGTGTAAATTATAAATTCTGTAACTTGTTCTGTATACTTATGTATGTTGATCTTTACATTTGAATCAGAGCGCTTATTAAATCTTTCTGATATATTTCTAATTAATTAAATAACACGTGTCCTATCTATAAATTCGAAACCTGTATATCGGTAGTAGTTTCCAATTACTGATTGTTGCTTATTCTACAATATTTATGTTAGTGCAATTGCTTGACATCATAAAACATACCTCGCCATCAGTATGGATGCTGTGTCTAACCAAAAGCATTTAAGTCGGGGAATCCTGATGCTGCTTACATTTCTTTGTGTTAAACGAGAGTATTAGAAAGTCTTTGAACTTTGCTTCAACAACGTGCTGGTTTCAAGCGTTATGAAAAATGCTTAAATTTGGGTAAAGAGGTATATATATGAGTTATTCAGCGTTAATCTAAAATTTATATATCTCCGGAAAGTCTTAAAGCACCGTCACGAGACCTAGATGGCAATCTGTTCCATGAAGACGGGCCGATGAACCAGAAACTGTTAATTCGTGTGACGTCAACGCTAATACTCTCTTTGGCTAAGCGAGTTGCAGTTGATCGATGCAACATTTCAGCAATGTATGCAGGGCTGTTAGACGTCAAAGCTTTGTGAACCAGCAGGAGCACTTTGTATTGAAATCTCTGGTCAAGCGGCATCCAGTGTAACTCATGCACCACATGACTTATGTGTTCAGACCGTCGCGTACCAGAAACACTTCTGGCCGCATTATGTAGTAAACGACGGACGGGTTGTAGATTTGTCGTGAGCAAGCCGCAGTACAACGCTTCGCAGAAGTGCATCCTGGAGATTACAAAGACCGTGCGATGCTTTTCGGTGTTTCGAAATCTAAGCGTTATCGAATTCGACAAATTTCGCGGAGTTTGCACTGCAAGAACTTAACAACTCAGTCATGTGTTTCACAAAGCTTAGTCTTCTGTTTTAGCGCAACTTTTGGGAATCCATGCTTACGACGGAATCCTTAGCCAAATTTTTTGAGGTTTCTGATCCCCAGTGAAAAGATCCACTGGTGATCATACATTGGACCAGCCGGGATTCGAACCCGGATTTCTAGCTTGCAAGTCTAGCGCGCTACCATTACACCACAGGCCCCAATCTCAGCGAGTTCAGCTACGCTGAATATGCTAGCGTAATGATTAGCGTAGTGACATGCTACACCCAGGACCCTCTCCCAGTTTTATTGCAGCTATTAGATGAAATTCCTATAGCTCTATCAGGTATGCACTCTGTAAGATAATTTTCACTCGTAGCAGTATTTCGATAGTACTTTGGTTTGCTATTGTCATTTCACTCATATTTGACCCAACTCTATCTACTCTTTGAAAATGTGTTCAATTGTCAACAATTATTATTATTATTATTATTTGGTTTAAGAATGGAATTTTACCTTTGGCTTTTCGATTGTATTAATACACAAATTCTGCAGCTACGACAATATTCGAAAGCAATTTCACGCTTTAACTATTTCCATTCAATACGAATATTGATGTTTTCATCAAAATTTGATTGCAATTTAGAATTGAAAAAAAAAGAAAAGAAATTCACTCTATTCTGGCTTAGTGGGCGGTCGAATTAAATCACTGAATAATTTTAAAATTCACTTTAAACTCATTTCAAACTATTTCTTAATGTATTTTTGGAAGGCTCTTTGAATTTAAAGTGGGCCTTGCGCTTTTGAGACGCTTTCGCGAAAAAAAGCGCTTTATAAATCCATTATTATTATTATTATTATTATAAATGCTGATACTTGAATAACGAACGTATTTCATGGAACATAATGTGTACAGGAGCAGGACAAAAATATAACTTGTAAATAATGAACGTAGAAATATAGATGTATCATGTAGGTATAAAATATTTATTATGTATTCACTAGATTTAGCAATAATGAGCTCAAACCACAGTTTTGGACCACAAATTTCCTTCACGTATTATAAACCAGTGGAACAAACTGTCTGCAGACGTCTTTGCCAAAGCCTCAAATTTCAAAAAATTTAGAAATGTTCTTAAAAACTCAAGCTTTGAAAATTCCCTTAAGTATGACAGAAACCTATGACTCAGATGTAAGTGGAGATTTTGCTCCATTTCTGTTTAAACCTTATTAAGAATGTAAACTTTTTGTAATTATGTATTTTTTGTTTTATATATTTATAATGCATATTGTTTCTTGTTACCAGTAACGAGGATTAGTCAGCCATTGGTTCAGTTTCGGGCTCGCTATGACGGCCTTAACGCCAGAGCAACCCCCGTTACGCTGATCTCCTGACTACTGGCATAAATTCTTAATAAAATTTGTTGTAATAATCAGAAAGATAAGCGATCAACTTTAACAAAAGGTAAAGAAATATTCAATATATATCAGTTATAAATTCGGTAAAGAGGGTTGTAACAAGAATAACAATGTTTAGTCTCAATTTTGGCATGCATTTGTGAATATATCAATGATCAACCAATAAAATTTTGTTTGTTTGTTTGTAACAATCGTTTATATGTTGTTAAAGTAGAAGCGGTCGAATTTTAGTCGAATGATCTTAGCAAACAAGATTTGTAACAAAATATTTATGACTGGAACTTTGGTTTGACGCCCAACTCGGGGCCAGCCATGCCAAATGTACTCCTACCTATGAGGTATTACAGAAATCTTTCGATTTTGTTAGTTATATTTTAGTTATTGAATGTCTTCGACGTTCTTGTAACCCAACCTAGCCCCGATCACAGAAATATGGCTACATGCACAAGCTTCCTGAATTTCACAAAATGCTCACGGGTATTAAATGCATTGGTCAAACTGTAAGTCCTACAAAATTGTCACGAGAATTAACGTTACTACTTTACTCGACGAATGTTTTCTCGTTTGAAAATTGAAGCGACCAACTATATATGCAGCGCGACCTAAATGCCGCAAACGTAAGCCACTCGAATTAAGGTGTCTGAAAGCCGATCGTAGCAGCATTTTTAAGATACTACACGGTGAAATCAGAACTGTGCACGGGTACGGGCACCCAAGGGCTAGACCGGGTACGGGTTCAACTGTTGAGCCCATTGGTAGCGGGTAACCCGCGGGTACCCTTAGGTTTTGGAAAGTAATCGCAAACTATTTAGCGCAACCCCGAGTACCGAGCAATGCTCCACTTGCAAGAATAACCACCCATGGTGTTAAATATTTTGTTTTTCGACTATAAATGGAGGGTGTGTCAGTGAGTCGTTCGTGGGTTTCCAGACGTTTTATCTTTGGCGGACGTTGCAGAAGAAACTAGGCGGTTCCTTTCACCCATGGTGTTAAATATTTTGTTTTTCGACTATAAATGGAGGGTGTGTCAGTGAGTCGTTCGTGGGTTTCCAGACGTTTTATCTTTGGCGGACGTTGCAGAAGAAACTAGGCGGTTCCTTTCACCCATGGTGTTAAATATTTTGTTTTTCGACTATAAATGGAGGGTGTGTCAGTGAGTCGTTCGTGGGTTTCCAGACGTTTTATCTTTGGCGGACGTTGCAGAAGAAACTAGGCGGTTCCCTTCACCCATGGTGTTAAATATTTTGTTTTTCGACTATAAATGGAGGGTGTGTCAGTGAGTCGTTCGTGGGTTTCCAGACGTTTTATCTTTGGCGGACGTTGCAGAAGAAACTAGGCGGTTCCTTTTACTGTGCTCTATAGAAGCAACTAGGCTTGTTTCCTGTAGTGGGCGGGGTAGGCCACAAGGAGGCTTTCTTTACTAGCAATTTATCATGATTAGAATGGCTTTAAGACTAAAATCAATACATATGTTGAGTCATTAAGGATTCAATAACTTACGGGCCTCGCGGGCCTGAAATAAACGTGTTGAGTACGCGGGTATGTACCTAGTGGCGGCAGATAGTCCTTTAATCTGCGCGGGTTCAAAAATTTCTGCACGCACACAACTCTAGGTGAAATAGATATCCGAATCGAAAACAAATTTGACATTTTAAACGAAACCCGACCAAGAGGTAATTCCCTGTAACTCAGGAAAGCAAAGTTGAGAACAAATATGCTATTTCAAATGTATAAATATTCGTATTTGGAACAGTCTACCAGAAATTATGAATGAGCGGCTACTGTGTTGCAGATAAAGATTCTAAAGCTTTCAAATAAAATACAGCTGAATAATAAATTTTGACAACTATCAATGATATAATAGTCTTCTGTTATTTCCGGTGGGTTTAGGTAATAGACATTATTTCTTAAAAAATGTCGTGTCAACCCTGCAACTTCTGAACTCAAAGATGAACACACTCACATAGTGTTATGTTATGGGAAAGGGTAGGCGTCACATTGAAATCATAAACAGATTTCCATAGGTACTAGTTCTTACAATATTTACATTGTATATATAACTATGTAATTCTGGAAATTTTGTTGCAAGTCTAATAATTCATCAACTGAACGTGGCATCAAGCTAAATATTTTTTAACAACTACGTCTAAATATACGTGTCTTCAACTGCTATTCTATTCCAAACTACCATCAATAGTTGGGCATTGTGTCATTTAGGTATGATCACATAGCTAGTGGTACCTGGACCTTACAATGGCTGGTCGGATCGATGTCGGTGGGGACTCATAATTTTCGTCTGGACGCGAACTGGTGGGCTTTGAGACTAAAGGCGTGTTCACACGCTCAAATTTTGAGCTCAAAATTTGATCAAATTTTGATCAAAATTTGACGGTAATTTTTAACGAAAAATTGCGATATTTCAAAACTTGAGATCAAAATTTGAGCTCAAACTTTTTCAAGCAATGAATCTTGTCGGTAATTAGCTACATGAATATCCTTCAAAGGTTGGAACAGTGTTCACATATTCAAACTTACCTAAAATGCAAAAAAGATGCTTTCAAACTTAGATTAAAATTTGATCAAAATTTGAGCTCAAATTTTGATCAAAATTTGAACAGAAAGTTTGAGCGTGTGAACACACCTTTAGATTCTAAGTTCAACATCTTGACCTATTGTCACTGGAATACCCTATTTTCACGGCTTTACATTAAAAAGTTTGTAAATTTTTTTACCATCATTTTAACGTCTCTAACCTGTTCCCTCAAGAATTCAGCTGATTTTGATTACAATCCTCTCAGCTCATGGAATGGTTCGTAATTTTTTATTTTCTCATTGTGGTTCTGTTGCATTTTAATTGACTCTACAAGCTGAATTTAGTAGTACCAAAGTTAACTGTGTTTTTTCAAAATGAAAAATTTTCGAGCTGGTGGCGTAGTCTTAAAGACCAAATTTGTTATTACAGAATATAACGTGTTAAAAACAAATCCGACTTTGGCTCAATACATTAATTGAGTGCATAATTGTAATATCTCACTACACTAGCTTATATAGCGTAGCTGAACACGGTGTGATCGGGGCCTGTAGTGTAGTAGAAGCGCGCTAGTTTGCAAGCTAGATGCCTCGCTTCTAATTCCGTCTGGTCCAACGTATGATCTGTCGTGGATCTTTTCATAATTATTACGCTTAGTATACAAAGGACGGGTACATCAATACTGCTGCCCGACAGTCTCGTTGCCGTTTGCATAACACAGGATTAAAGTAATCTTTACTAAGTAAAATTGGATTATTGCTACCAACCAGGCTGATCATGAAGCAGGATTTTTAATCCTAATCCCATCCCCATGAACATTGTTTTAATGTAATATTACGCGCTTGATCCACAACGATTTCAACTATATAGGCGTGCATTTCAGCTATTATTTGTTGAGACTTCTTTGTTTGTCACGTTTATTACAACAGGTCTCTACTGTGGTTCATGGTGGGCCTACAAACAGAAGTATCATCATCGTAGGAGCCGCGCCCGATAGCCGAGCAGAGAACAGCCACGGACAACAGTGCTTCTACTAGAGACATGGCTCTCTAGTATTTGGGAAATGAGGGCTAGATACCATACTTCTCTAGCATTTATTACAGGTCTCTACTGTGGTTCACGGTGGGCCTACAAACAGAAGTATCATCATCGTAGGAGCCGCGCCCGATAGCCGAGCAGAGAACAGCCACGGACAACAGTGCTTCTACTAGAGACATGGCTCTCTAGTATTTGGGAAATGAGGGCTAGATACCATACTTCTCTAGCATTTATTACAGGTCTCTACTGTGGTTCACGGTGGGCCTACAAACAGAAGTATCATCGCCGTAGGAGCCGCGCCCGATAGCCGAGCAGAGAACAGCCACGGACAACAGTGCTTCTACTAGAGACATGGCTCTCTAGTATTTGGGAAATGAGGGCTAGATACCATACTTCTCTAGCATACCGTATGATACGTTACTCTCATACAGAAATTGTTACAATCGCCAGATACGAGGTTTCTCTGACTTCTGATTCTAGATACATAAACTCTCTAGCCTTATGACTGTTAGCTCAAGGGATTTTCAACTAAGAAATCTTCTTCAGAATCGGGTTGTTTGTCGACAGGGTGGCTGTGCAAAACATGGGTTTTCATCTCTTCTTCAGTTATCTCAATGTCCGGTGTGCGAGCTTTTCGTTATACATAATATATAAAAGCGTTATTAAATGCCAGTTGCGTTCAAAAAATCCCTGCGGTGTGATGGGGATCCCCACGAAACCAAAAAATATCCGAATCCCGCAGATTCCCATGGGGATCCCCATCGCTATGCGCAGCCTGCTCCCAACCCAACAGTCTCTGCGTAGCATCTAGTGGGCTGATATATAAAAGGCGGCTTACCCCTGTGTAGATTTATTTTTTACTGGATGCATCTTTCATAAATTACGGATTTCATTCTATATGTCATCAAGCTAATTTATTATAAATAATATTATACACATACATACCAGCCCATACATGCCGGCAGGGGGGTTAGGGCGGGGGTAACCCACCCTGAGGTCCGGACCCGCTCCCCGAGGCCGAAAAGCCATGGGGGTACCCCCGCTGGGGCTGGGTTGCGCAGCATGCCCCCCCCCGAAGGGGGGCTTGGCGGCTCCCCGACGAGTTTCGAAGTAGGACCTTAGCGCAAAACCTTGCGCAAATTGCCCCTGCTTGTTCCTAAAGGTGCATGTACGGCCGTAAATTTGTGGAAAGCTTTTTGTTGACGACGTTATTCCCTGTAGTAATAGCTTTGAGCATACACCTATACCTACTAATGTGTTCCACCCAGATTTTTTCTGTTGTTAAGGCGAAAAATCTTTACAACTTTGTCTCAAAATATCTTTCCGGGCTTATTGGTACGTTGCATTGAGCGTTAAAGCTTTATTATCGACTCTGCATTGTCGATATACATATATACGTTTTATATACATTATATAATCTATAGCTCCAAAAATTAGGTAACGAATTAATGCTTCGAAAAGGGTTTGTATTTTAATAATTTTTCATCAAAAGGTACACTCATATGCGAAATATGTGGCTGCGAGGACCAAAAAAGGTCCTCACGACTAACCCCCCCTAGGAAAACTTGGCCGGCCAGGGGGGTTACCCCTGGGATGGCCGCGACCACCCCCCCCGTGGAGGGCCTCTACCCCCCCTGGCATGACCGACCGCCGACGTGTATGTACCAGCCCTTTGTGAAGAAACGAAGCAAATTTTATAAACTCTATGAATCAAAATACCGACACCGCCACATTTTCGTATAATGTTTTGTATTTTAGACAGTTTCCGATGGAAATAGCTTTCTCAAATCTATTACTCTAGAAGTTTTTCTTTCAATCAATCTTATTTCATTTGTAGTAATGAGACAAATAGAGTGTCTTCAGAACATATTAAAAAAGCTTCTAAAAACATAAAAGACTATTATTTATACTTCGAGCGCTGGCAACAATTTGACAATTTTTTTGCGTTTCACAATTTTTTGTTGATTTGGATTTGGAACTTGACTCGATACCGGAACACGGTTTGATAAGACTCAAAGGTGATGCAATACTTATGAATCGGAAATCGGATTCATTACACAATTGTTTGACCCAGGAGATGTTCTCAAAATTCAATTGTCACAATCCTCAACTAATCATGCTTTGATTCTGATTTTGTGCTCAAACTAAACTTCACTTGACCCATACGCCATTATTTTTACGAAAGTGCTTCGCCGTGGCTCAGCCGGGATTGTCTGTCGTCCACTTTAAACTGTTCCACAATCGTTTTTACCAACTCATCTTGGTGGTTTTAGAAAGGTGGGACGTCTACTTTAGATTAGATCAGTGCCATACGGCCGGTGCAAAGGCTTCGAGACACGTAGGATATAAGCACTCACCTTGTCTAGATGGGTGCCTATGATGTTTTGTTAATGCATAACTCTCAATAGTGGCTAAATAGAAACATTTCTTGGTCTCTATGCGGCGTTCACGTCATAATTTCCCTAACGTTTGGAACATAAGTAGACCACACAATGTCAGGCACAGTGTCGGCAACACCGTATTATCTTAATATCTATGGCATTTCAACGAACATAACAGCCTACTACATGCATGTCGAACTTAAGAGCCTCGTCGAGGGCGCCACAAACAGTTGTACCTTTTAGCAATCTTGCACCGCTTGTAAATTAGCTGCTTTGGTTGTTGTTGTTGTCCTGTTCGCGGTTACAAGGAGTGCTGAAATATTTATCGTTTATATCCGCAGTGGAAAGATAAATCCCGTTCCGAGTGTGTCTGACTGAAGCTTATTGTCTAAGACTTTTTGTTACAAACAACCTTCAAATATTAATGCATTTGCATAGAACAGTGCCAAATTTCAGAGCCACATTAACAATCGTATGTTTACAGTAGTAAAACTTTGGAGAATGGCAGAATGTCCGATCAGAATGTCTGTCATAACGATCAGAATGTCTGTCATAATGGCAGAATGTCCGATCAGAATGTCTGTCATAAGGATCAGAATGTCTGTCATAATGGCAGAATGTCCGATCAGAATGTCTGTCATAAGGATCAGAATGTCTGTCATAATGGCAGAATGTCCGATCAGAATGTCTGTCATAAGGATCAGAATGTCTGTCATAATGGCAGAATGTCCGATCAGAATGTCTGTCATAAGGAAGCAAAATTCTATTAATCGATGCAAAATTTCATCTACTATTGCAATCACTGCATTTATAAAATTTAATATTATTCCTACATAATTTGACATTCGATTTATCAAAATTACACCGTCCAAATATGGGAATTTGAAAAATTTATAGCAGCAGCAGCAACTGCACTACTAGTCTCGAGAGACATTATCGGAATGAGGTTTTTGATTGACAGCCGCGATATGATCAAATATAAATGCTTGACTGACCGGAAAACAAAGATAGATGTTGTTCAGGCAGTTCAATGCCAAAGTTGTTTTAGGTCCTGGTTTGTTTCGGGGGCTGAGGGAACTATGGTGGCTTCGTAATGAGGCAACAGAATTAATTGTTCCTACTCAATCTAGTCCAGTCGAGTGATACTACTAAAAGCCATCATGTACGAGGTGCGTGGTCCCCAGAGGGGCAGCTGGATCCTCGGAGAGGGGGTCGGCTTTCCAGGGGGAACAACCGATGAACGGGAGAGGGCCCATGGGCTCGGCGCCTCCAGAGGAGGGTTGACAACCTGTCATATGGGGTCTCGCCACCGGTGGGAACAATTCCGCTCTTCCGCCCATGAGCATACGTGACGAACACTGTATTCTGACATTTTTAGTAAAAACTGGAAACACAACTTTAAAACCTAATGTTAAGCAAAAGTAATGAGGAGGAGGATAGCTATGCAATTTGACGGTAGATCTAGTTATATACACATGGCGCACATACAAGGGAATAAACAGGCTCGCGGTTAGTCCAAGCGAGGACCCCAAACCATGTCAGTGCGGATCTGAAACCATTTCAGTGAGGTCCCCAAACCGTGTACCTGGGGCAATCCAAACCGTGTCAATGAGGCCCCGGGAACCACAACAGTGAGGAGCTTAAGAACAACAGTGTAAATTAGTCACATCTTATTTGCAAATGTTGCAATGAACTAATTAATTTTGTTTAGATATATAATGCATTGTTTTCATTTTCATACTTTATGATTTGTAAAAGTTTAAAAATTTTGTAAACCTTAACAAGTTACTCATTGGTAGTAATTTGAACAGAAGCAATATCCGGTGTAATACACTTTCTTCATCGTTCCAGGATTGAGTGATCCCTCTCTTGAGTCCGACACTCCCTACTTGGTGGGTAGGGGGCACTAGCCGCAGCGCTGGGGAATAAAACAAATTAGATGTTTAGATAGCTAAATGAAAAACTTTTTAGAGAAACTCTCTAAATGTTTGAATGAACCAGCTATATAATCAGCACCATATATAGATACAAAAAATCGGTAGTGTAAACCATGCTTAATTTAGGCGTAACTGAGAGGTTAATAGTTGTTAGAGGCTAAATCTTTTCCAATTTTCTCTGTTTTACTGTGTCTATTTCAGCTTTTCTTAGCAGTATCGTTCGTATATGGTTTTGTATGGGCAGTATGGTGTAAGACATACTAAACAGTGTCTGTGTCATAAGCCTGGCTTGTCTCGTAAAACAGTGTTGTTGTTGTTGTTGTTAAAACAAGGTAAGATATTCACTTTTTACATCTGGTGGAGAATAATATTTCAGTTTTTTCGAGCTGCTCAGATTTTGCCAACCAACAACGCCTGGGTATAACCATAGACTATATACTAACAAAGATAGAGTCCTAATAACTGTAATTTGACCCAATGTCAAAGCTGAAAATCGAAGCCGACAGTCCAAAGGAATTTCGATTCGTTTCTGAATTCAATCTTGTGACTGTGAATGTATCGGCGATTTTGTTACACTAGCTAAACGCATTACGGTCGTGGAATTGGATTTTAGTTTTTGTATGTTTTCTCAAATATCATTTAGTCTAATTTTCACTGTGGTTGGGAATTCGCTTACCGAGGCGCTTGGTATAAATATATATATCTGGAATATATTCCACTAAATATTTTTATTGTCGTATTGACCCGGTTTTTAATACATGATTTTATTAAGGAATCTTGCTGATGCCGCTTTAGAAGCTCTGATTTCTGTATATCAATTTATGCTCATATACTGTTTGCTGAGGGCTGGATTCAGTTTGGAAACCTGTAGCTGAGACGCAGCATATCCAGTAAAGACCGACAAACAAAGGACCGTTCTCGCTAGCGTTGACAAAATTATGTTTCAATGCTATTCATGTTTTGTTAACTAAAGGCGTGTTCACACGCTCAAACTTTTTGCTCAGATTTTGAGCTCAAAATCTGAGTTCAAAATTTGATCAAGATTTTACGGTAATTTTTTACGAAAAATTGCGATATTTCAGAATTTGAGCTCAAACTTTTTCAAGTAATGAATCTTGTTGGTCATTGGCTACAGGAATATCCTTGAAAAGTTTGAACAGTGTTCATACATTCAAACATACCAAAACTGCAAAACAGATGCTTTCAAACTTTGATCAAAATTTGAGCAAAAAGTTTGAGCCTGTGAACACGCCGTTAATCCTCGTTGGTAATAAACGCACATGTCCCATTTCAATCCGGTAATCCATCGAGCGTCGTGGTAATTTGGGATTATTGAAATTTTCAATTTTCGATCCAATAATTATGACGGTATTGTTTCGTTGATTGATTCGAACACAAATTGTTTTCACTTAGGTGCTCATCGAAGAGCCACTCGAACGACGATCTTTGATGTCATGCAGAGATCGTTTGGCTACACACAACGACCAGACGTTCTAAACACTCTACACTTCTAATTAAATAGTATAAAATTGGATACGAATTGTAGTTTAATTTCAAAATCACGAACTTACAATACAAATTTATTCAGTTCCTATGGTATATATATATACATACAAGACTTTACATTTACTGCAGTGTTCTGCTTCTGAAACGCATTCAATTATATATTTTGGATTTGACTAATTGCTATTGTTACGCTCTAAATATTTGGATTGGAACAATGAGTATAAAACGACTACTACACATGGCAGTGATTTTACCTAATTGTAAGGGATTAAAATTTGGTGGTCATCACGATCGGTTGGCAAAGTATAAAGCGTCGCCGCATGGCTAGCGAACGGAACGGGAATACTTAATGAACAATTTGTGAGTGTTACAACGTCGCATACAATTCCTGCACTACACAATGTCATAATTGAGTAAATCCAAAATTAAAGCTGATAACTACAGCAACTAAATCTTTATTCTATCAATGAATATACTAAACAAATAAGTAGATATGATGGTGTATAGAATAGAATAGGAGAATCATGGTTTGATGCATATATCATACAATAAAATACGATACGGGCCTACAACTTGTTAATAACCAAAGTGTCGTGATTTTGGTAAAAGATTGACATGTTTTTATGTTGCGACAGAAACTTGTAATCAATTGTAAAACGGCTAACCTAATACTTACCATACATGCTAATAGCGGAGAAATGGTGATTATTCCCCTGAGATGCCGGATTCTCTCTCGTCGGGGCCTTGCCGATCCTACCTGAGAGATAGCGCGATCCCGCTCCGTGAAATTCCGTAAACTTCTGCACCCCCCGCGCCGGCAACGCGTGAAAAATTTTGGAAAAAAATAAGCTAAAATTCTTGGAAAATAGGCAAAAAATACAGGCGAAAATAGGCAAAAAATTTAAAGAAAATTAACAAAAAACGGGTAAAATGGGCAAAACTTAAGAAAAATTCTGGGTCCCAAAAATTTTAAAATTTATCGCCCCGGCGAGCCACCCCACCAACCCGTTGATCCCCCACCAAAGACGTACCCGCTATTCCCTTAGGATATTGGACCTCGTTCAGGTATGAACACTTACTATCAATTATTTTGCTGGGCAATAATTAATACGCCTATATATTCCTGGTGTTGCAACATATATATATATATATATATATTGATACTGATCAAGCTACGAATTTTTGTTTGTTTTAATTACCGAGTCATTCGCTGAATTAAAAGCAAATAAAAAAATTTCTTAACACTATCGGAATTCCGAATACACCAAGCAGCATGGTGTAAATAAGGCACAGTTTTTGGACCCAGAACCGTCGAAAAAACTGAAAAGCGGAGTATCACTAATGTGTTTCTGATCATATAATATTTAGAAATAGCAAAACAAGAATTACAACAAAGTATAATGTTATAATGTAATTGCCGTATGTCTGTCTGTGTGTCCCAAGTTTTGGATTTGTCACATATTTTTGATCATAACTTTTGAAACTGTTTATGGATTTTTATGCGGTTTTTTGTTGGATAGGAAATCGATATGGGAATGCAGGGACAATATTTTTGGACACCCCTTATGTTATATATTTGACAATACTATTTCCGTATCATGTCTATTAAAGAAATTGTTGCAATCTCAAGTTCTGTTCCCTCAAAAACAGCTTCCTTCTAGCCTCGGTGAGCATAGAAAGATAGTAATTTTGAATTTCGGGGTACAAAAATTTTATCAATAAAATACAAACTATAGAAACTGGCCTTACTGAGAAATGCTATGAAGTTCCTTCCCCCAAAGCCTTGTGAAAAGGGTAAACATTTACATTCTAACAACGCATTCATTCAATCTACCACCAAGAATTACGCCAATGCTTGAATAACTGTGTACATCTAGTTTAAAGCTTGCATTGCATCCAGTTAAAACATTATGAAGTTAGAAGGTTTCTCCAAGTTTTCTGGCCTGTAACACTAAATTAATTTGAGGTAATTGTAGGCACTCGGCAATTCACCCGCTGGTGTAAATTTTGTCTGGGGTCGGGGATTCAACCCACCTACTTCTGCGCTTTTTAGGCCCTTCATACGAGACCGATTTATCCGGTCATCCACAGATGAAACAAGTTTCGATAGATCGAAAGTGAATGGTGTATCGATGTATATTCATATCATTTTATAGAGGAATTATTCATAATACTACATTATATGCATGTTTAAGAGCCTATGTAAACTTAAGATGACCCACCAACCATCCTATTGTTCTATTTCGCATAGAAATTATTTTGGGAGGATTTTTTGTCAATAAAAATTGCGAAACTGTTCGTGTACACGCTGCTCTGTCATTCTAATCAAACCATTTTGCATTCGTGAAAAATTTAAGATAATTATTGAAATTTGTAAGAACGAAATTTTGCTGAAGTAAATTAAGCGGGTTTTGCTCGCGAACACCAATAGCTTAAGTACAGGATCGCATTGTTAGTGACGCCCTATCTGCATTAAATTTGTTCGCGAACACTAAATAAAACGCGATTGGATTATGAATTAGGGAACGAATTTCTCACATTGAAATTGGGTAAAATTTTGTTCGACCGAAAGCAAAAATTTGTAGCGCTTGGATTTCATTTTGCCAATTTTCGGTTACCGAAAAACCAAACGAAATCCAGCATATCCATAACAGAGGTTTACGATAAGACATCGATTATATATTGCAAAATATGATGGTTGGCCGGGTGACCTTAAGTTTACTCATGCATTATTGATACTTTTTGTTTACTGATCACGCATGAAGTAGTAATTGTATATTTATGACAGGATGCTACTGTTGAAGACGACGGATTTAGACGTGCCCAAAAATTCTATTTGGTTATAAAAGAAATTAAAATCCCTCAGGCATGCCTCAGGGTTTGTAAGCATAGCATCAAACATGAATATATTAATATGCATATAAAAATTTCTGGATTTTATGGACAAAGCGATAGAAATGACACTTGAATTTTCTGTGAAAAATATATTCTTTTAGTTTTCATTCAGCTAATAACAATCTAAGTTGAATTGAACAAGATAAACAGGGTCTTTAAAATAAACAGGATCTCTCAAATGGAAGGAATCGTCTGCACAACATTTACGAGGACTGACATCTATCTACCTGTTGTACTTCTATGTTGCGCTTCGGTTGGCCGTTGTAGGTTACGTATTACATTGGTGAAGGTGTATTAACACAAAATTTTGCTCAGTTTGCGATTGAGCAATGTATTTATAAACCATTGATTCGAATAAGATTTAATGATGCCCAGCTTATAGCCCGGGATCATGTATTGTTGCTTCAAAAATATACCCCTTGAAGCATTCTATAAATACTCCAACAACCCTGCCGAACTTCCATCCGCCATGTTCAACCCATGACAGATTTCATTCTCCGCAGTAGATAGAAGGTAATATTGTGGTTTGACGGGTATGTCAAGCTATAGCAACGTAGCAACGGAACCTCTAGCCATGTCCCCCTCATTCACTGATGACATTCAATGGTATTGTTTGGTTCATTATCATAACACTGTCCAAATAACGTTCGAATTACCCAATTATCTTTTCAAAATTCCACTCACGTCTCGCACGTTCCATTCCCGATGTTTATCGTGATCGATCGCATATTTGACGATGTGATTAGCATATTAATAAATAAATAATTTGTTTATAAATATTCCAAATTTAAATTTGTGATTCAAACGCCAATACATGATTGCTATAAATTCAGTCGAGGTTAGTAGCAAAACAATGCATCGACATTATGCGAGTGGAATCAACTATTGAAGCTGGCTTTTATAAAGCTGTTCGGTAACAAGTTTAGCAATATTGATTTATTCAGTTTCTATGGCACTTTACAAGGCTTTAAAATTTACAGTGCAATGATTCTAAAATCGTTCAAAATTGTCGAGAATAAGGACTCATTGTTAGTCGTATCCCCCACAGCATGCTTACTAAAAAGTTCGTAGAACATTGTCACTATTTTAGGAAATAAATCACCTAAAGGCAAGGGGGGTGTAAAAACCTCACCTCATTCAAGTTCCTACATATTTCTGTGATATTTTACAAAGAACCTATATCAAATTGACTGAGTAAGGAAATGTCCATGAAATTTTAAGCTGACATCGGTTGGACCGACATGTTTACCCGGGCGGACCAATTCATCTCGTTAGTTCAAACGGATTAAAAAGTTTCTTTCATTGTTTCAGGACACGATCGGATGTGGGCAACTAAAATAAAAATAAATTTAAATGTGTCTTGTGGGTAAAATACGTTTCTCGATGCTTAAGCCACTGGCGGTAACAAGTATTGCGATGCCGCTATGCGCAGAATGAACTCCAACTATTCGCGCAGACCCACTTCCGCTCTGTTCCTCTTGGTACTAAGCTTAATCGGTTTGCATTAATGCGTTTAATGTCAATGGAAGTGACCCAGCCAGGAGTTTCGGTTCGGCAATAATAGCTAACTAGCTGCCCAATATTTAGCACCAAGTGTTCAGAAAAAAAAGTTAATTTAATCAACATTATCTGCAGGTGCCTTTAAATGACAAAAACGTAACGCCTATGTTGAATTTCGGTTACTTATACGACCGAACAACCAAATCTTATTACAAAAATCTCTAATTATTACACCTGGGTTTACCATAGGAAATACCAAACATGGATTCGGCAAAAGTAGTAATGACTCATCTAGTTTCTGAATTCAATGAAGGAAATATTCAAATGTAGCTCCAAGTTGTAGGCATGGGTAACCATCACCTAGGAATCAGTAACATATTGCGACAGATAGTACTCCGAGTACGACACACCATAAAACGTACTATACTAGAAACAAATAAAAACAAAGTTTTGTGCTAATGATAGATTATCCTGTGGCTAAACCAAAGTTTTGTAACAACATCGAGTATGGCTCGGGGACGGACATGCTCGTAGCACCTGCTATTCCCCATGGGAACTCGAACCACGTACATATATGGTTATGATGATCGACCGCTAGACCTAATTAAAAACCTTGACTCGATTAGTGATCATTCTTCACTGAACCAAGGGCGTGCCGGGTCATTCATCCGATAGCCCTCCTGATTACAACAATGTATCGATGTTATGGTTGTCACATTTGGTTGCTTATCGGGGTGACATAAAAATTCCTACAACGTTGAAAGTGTATGCGCCTACAGAAGTGACAGTTATTTTTGATGAATTCCGTTTAAATTATTTATATATGTCTTTTTTTTCAGTTCCGCCTTCCCTTCAACCCGGTGCGGAATCGGTGATTTACGTCGATGAAGGTACGCGACAATTTAGACTTCCGTGTCCGGCACTTTCAGACAGTCCGTTGTTTTACGGTTGGGAAAAAGACTATCATACAATCGGTCCGGGTTGGATGAACTATCGATTGATGGGCAATGGGGATTTGAAGATTAAAGTCGTAAGCCCGGACGATAAAGGACGCTATGTATGTCGTGCGGCGAATGGATTCGGGTCGGTCATGTTTGAGTACACGGTTAACGTTAATGGTAAGCTGTTTTCCAGCTGATGCTGATTCTTTTAGCAATCCGAAAACGTTCTTACTTATTTTGGCAAAAGCAAGTGGAAATATTTGTGGCTTTGCGAAATTAGAAGCACACCTGAGCATTAGCAGCCCGTGAGACTGTTTGAGGAGGACCAACGCTAAACGGAATGCGTAGACATAAAAATAGGATTCCGTCAACCCGGCGCGCAAGCCAAAACCAATTATAGGTCAGGAATGCGACTGTAGTGCACACTAGGGTTGGCCATTTCCGCCGCCGGCTATCGACTATTCCGGCATTCGGGTAGGCCGGTTGAACGAACCATTATTTCAGTTGGCCAAGGTGGCCGGCTAGGCTGATATTCAGGCCGCCCGGTGTACCAAATAGGACTTCTGGTTGTCATTTGCGACCAATTTGATTTTAGTATGTGATAAATAAATATACTATATACACTATACTTAAGGTTTGCTATTGACAAACATTACCTACTACAAACGTAACCTACCCCTAATACAGCTCTGATATTGTTACAGTTGTGTTGTTTTTAGAATCTTTAATAACATAAGTTTTGTGTTCGGCGCCAACAAATAGGATACTACATGATAATTTTCATGAGAGTCGCTTTTTGATATATATATTTTAATAGTTTTTATTTTAGGCAAGAACGGTGTTGTGATAACACCGGACACCCTGGTCACTACAACCCAAGACTCAATCAGACTCGTTTTTCAAGACAATAATTACGTTGATACTACTGACGAAAAAGATGACGAAGATGAGGGCGATGACGAGGTGATAGATATGATCGAATACGGCGGACGACCATTCTCCATCGACGGCAGTGGCACTCGTGGCGAGGCACCGTATTGGCGTGACCCGCACGAAATTGAACAAATGGGTCGGGATACAATTATCAAGGCATTGAGCTCCGGAGTCAGGCTGCGGTGTGTTGCCGGAGGGACGCCAAAACCCAAGATTCAGTGGTTCAAAGTAAGTGTATACACCTTTTTGGTAAACCCTTTTGTTAATTGAAACATTCCTGTATATCCCGTTTCCTACGGCTTTAATTAAGTTTAACTTTGGGATACTTTGACGAGTTGCCAATGTTCTGGATCCCCCCAGTGTGGGCAATTAAAATTGCAAGCACAAATATTTGCTTATAAAACATAAAACTATAGCGGAGTTTATAAACAAAGTGTTGGGCTGATTCTGCAGCAGTCATAGACGGGACATTTTCAGATACGGATCAGGGATCGGACGGATCGGGACGAATACTTCGTAAAACTAGTTACCTGCTACATTTTTGGCGAACAAGTGATTTTGAACAGAACGTTTAGGCAATACATTGGCTTCGTATAAACTGTAGGCGCATTTGCTGACAAAAATTTTTCGGTACACTGAATTTGATCCAAGAAAGTTATGTCACAACATGCAGTTTATTATCAAAACATATCCGTTCGCCGAAGGTTACCAGTTGTCCGAGTTTTCTTGCGTCTTAAACGCAGAAAATCTTCGACCATAAACCGTTTAGTGGGTTGTACACCATCATCGCCCCCGCTCCGGCGAGATTTTTGGATTTCGGTTCTCAGTGAGGATCCTTGACTCTTATTTTACAGTGCACTGTGATGTTGGAGTGATATCAATACCATGAGTAACATTAATAAAGCAAAATCTGAACAGATCTACTTAATGATCTGAGCGATAGAGGTCAATGTCAGCACTTTTTCTTACACAATCTGGAAGCTATATCATTAAAAACAGAATAGGTTAGTGAGTGTGGGGAGGCGACTCCTCGATTTGTGCGTTTAGGCTTAGGCAAAGAATTTAGGTTTTAGGCTTATATATATAAGTTTTAGTCTAAGCTTTGTATCGTTTAAGATATGACGCCCCACGATAACGCTTATGCTTAGTATATAGTGGGACGGGTAGAGCCTACATTTCACTTCCGTCCCTAAAAGTTATATTAGCCCAAGTAGGTACTATATAAGTAGGTAGTTATATAAGTTTTAGTCTAATCTTTGTATCGCTTAAGATATGACGCCCTAAGATAACGCTTATGCTTAGTATATAGTGGGACGGGTAGAGCCTACATTTCACTTCCGTCCCTAAAAGTTATATTAGTCCAAGTAGGTACTATATAAGTAGGTAGTTATATAAGTTTTAGTCTAAGCTTTGCATCGCTTAGGATATGACGCCCCAAGATAACGCTTATGCTTAGTATATAGTGGGACGGGTAGAGCCTACATTTCACTTCCGTCCCTAAAAGTTATATTAGACCAAGTAGGTACTATATAAGTAGGTAGTTATATAAGTTTTAGTCTAATCTTTGTATCGCTTAGGATATGACGCCCCAAGATAACGCTTATGCTTAGTATATAGTGGGACGGGTAGAGCCTACATTTCACTTCCGTCCCTAAAAGTTATATTGGCCCAAGTAGGTACTATAAATTACGAACTTTATTAATTCCGTTTTCAATGAAGTAGAATACAAAAGTGAGGTATTAAATATATAGCGATAGATAAGTCTTGGATGGAGATGAAATTTCACACGGAAATCTATCATAAAATGTGTCCACAGGTATTTTGTTCTTTCAGGACGGCGAACCGTTCGACAAGAACCAACATTCCGCCAACGGTGGCGGTGGCGGTGTATGGACGTTGAGTCTGCGAAATTTGAGGGAATCAGATTCAGGACGCTACGCGTGTAAGGTGTCGAATAGTCACGGAGTGCTCAATGCGACATTTTCAATCATCGTTTCGTGTAAGTCCCTGTTGTTTTTTCGGCGGCGGGGGTGTCAAATTTGGATCTACCGAGAACAGCAAAAGCCCATAATTTTTCGGACATCTAAGCCATTAAGTCCTGGCACGAAAATTACGCCGCTTCGGTGAAGTCATTCAAATGTATAGCTTGCTCGAGCGTGTTCTTGCTTGAGCCGAGGCGACTGCCTGAAGAGGAATTGCCCTGCCACTGATCGTTATTACATCCGCGCAAGGATGACGGAATAATGAAGTATGTGTCTCGGTACGTCAAGTACATTTAAACTACGTCTCACCTGGAAATCCATCAGTGCCCTGCTTCGTAGAGATGATTAAGGCTACGCCGCTGATTTGAGCCATCTTGAAAAATATCATATGGTTAGGTAACATACTGTAACATTATCCAAAATTTCAACTTTTCAAATAATGGAATCTAATAAAATCGTTCCTTAATTTTTTCATTTGACGATGGATGCTCAAATCCAGTTTTATTAAATCAGTTATTTTTTCAGAACAAAAATTTTAGGAAACTTGAAATCAAGCCTTCGCTGCTATATATGATAGTTGTAAGTACAAGCTTTTAATAATAGTACACTTCGAATGTTTGTTGTTGTATTTTCAGCTGGCGACATGATTCCGCCTGAATTTCACCGCTCGCATCCGGTCAACAGCACTGTTTCCGAGGGTGAAACTGCGGTTCTCTATTGCAAAGTTCGGAGCAAGTTACCGCCGCACATTCAGGTTTCTTTTTAGCTTATATTTTTAGATCCTAGCTTATTAGGACTCCGACCTAATTGTGTTTGCTATTAACTTTTACTTTCACGGTTCACTTGCACTTTTGCTATATATGAATCGTCCGCTTTAAAATGTATATAAATAGTGGATGAATCCATTTTAGGTGATGGTTTGTCTTTTGTCAAAAGTACGCGAACTGAATGAATTTTACAAAGATTTACCGGCGAAAATTCTGTCATCGGTATCCACAATTTACTGAAGTGCAAACATAGGCTCTGAACGAGCACAATTTTGTTTTTCATTTTTAAGCGTACATTTGCTGAATTCCAACACTGCGAATTTTCTTGAGTTATATTTTAGCTTAGCGCTCTGTGTTAAATTCCTTTGAGTTCAAACTAACTCACGCTGAGTTCAACATGTGACTCGGGTTGTTGAGTTAAGCATTCTAAGTCAGATGTTAGTAACAATTTTGTGAGTTGGGTACGAATTTAGCCCAAAATTTTTGAGTTATGTAAAAATATCTCGCGAAGCTTTCAAACTCAAGGTTCCTGGGTAAGATTTTTCTAATTCATTCAAAGCTAAATTAACTCAGTGTGGGATATAATTGTAACTCAAACCTGAGTTACATAGTAACTCAGTACTCTAAGTTAGTCTAATTCGTTCCGACGTCTGAAACGAAGCAGCTCAAGCTGAATTAAAATTAATTCTGGCAAATTTACAGTGCACACTTGTTCGAGTTAATAAAATGACATGCTAAGTTACATACCTAGGTTCGCAGACTGCGAATAGTATACGATAAGAGTGCGATTGGAGTCGCATTTTCAAGTGGTTTACGTGGTCAGTGAAATGCGATGCTAAATTGTTTAGTGATCACAGTTCGAGAACTGAACGGCAAAATACCTGCTGAGTATGTTACAAATCCTTATAACCTTATCCTTATACATGCTAAAATCGTGGTTTGTGCGCGGAGATTGTGAACTGACGTGATATCGAGGATCATGACTCCTCTTCACATGGCTCTACGCATCAAAAGTAAGGCAATTATAATTATTGTACCTGAAATTTCAAATTTTTAGTTTACGAATTTTTCCCGAAATTTTCTACATAATACTGCTTACTATTTTAATCTTAGTATTAGCGTTTATATGTGTTATACAATTAAATTGGTCCTCAAAATATCCAATTTATGGTTAAGAAAACTTTTTGTTACAGAAAGTTCACAGCTTATTATTTCAAATCGACAATCACTCATGATACAAGTGGGCAGGCGTCATTTCAGCCGATGGGTAGGCTTCGAATGATCCCTGCTTTCTGTCTACACTTTGATAAATAATTAGCATACATTTGAAAACAATTTCCATAAAACCAAATAACAACCTATCTTCTCAATTTCCGTTCAGACTTTGGTGTTATCGGACAAAGATTGCTCACAAGTGCAGAAACATGGGACTGATTTGGAACGAGAGAGGCTAAGTTAAAATAAGCATACGTAATGAAGCCACTTGAAAAAATGATACTCAGGAAATCCTAGTTGCAAAAGCCCATTCTTAAATAATAATTATTTGCGCATTTTTTCTGGAGGCCAGAACAAATGTCGTAGCTCAAATAATTTCTGGTGAGAAACCTGCTGCCTTCCTCTCTCCCGGTACCGGGTATATGGGTGAGATTACGATGTCAATTACTACCGGTCTTTTATTGTCATCTGGCATCCGGAGCCGCCTCTAATTTTCACAAGACCCTGTGACAGCCAGAAATGTGTCCATTGTTACAGGGCCCTAGCCAGAAATGTGTCCATTGTCACAGGGCCCTGTGACAGCCAGAAATGTGTCCATTGTCACAGGGCCCTGTGACAGCCAGAAATGTGTCCATTGTCACAGGGCCCTGTGACAGCCGGGAGTGTGTCGATTTTCACAATACCCTGTGACAGCGGGGAATGTGTCAATGTTCCCAACACGTTTAATTTTCGTTTTGACGGGCCCTCTTATAGTAGCCTACAAGTGTTTCTGGATTCGAACTTTTAAGTTTTATAGCTTAATCTAACCTTTTTGATACTTATCCAAATTTTTAGTTTCATTTTACAATATTTCAGTGGTTACGTCGCATCGACTCTCCGTCTCAGCTACTCGGCAACGCCACGCTTATTAGTGCCGACGGAAAAAACTACTCACTGCTTTCGGCTGCCCAACAAATTGAGCCGCTTTCGAACGGAACTTACCGAAATCGACTGACCATCGCCCGTGTGACCCTACGCCATCGTGGATGGTACGTTTGTGTTGTGACGACACCGCCCGGGCATATGATACACAAAGAAGCCTATCTGAAAGTTGTGCCAAGTAAGTTGGTAATAAGCAG
The DNA here is from genome assembly GCA_030248225.1 of Trileptium ribeirensis. Classification (NCBI taxonomy): domain Eukaryota; kingdom Metazoa; phylum Nematoda; class Enoplea; order Enoplida; family Thoracostomopsidae; genus Trileptium; species Trileptium ribeirensis. The sequence continues at coordinate 7,592 of JASANE010004052.1, read as the reverse complement.
CCGCGGTCATACGGTGAAACGGTTAGCTCAAAAGTTTTTTGCTCGAATGATATATAAAATTATACATATATCGTGAATATTTTTTATGAAATTTTTTGGTTCCAAAGGGATCTTAAAAATCTAAAAAATTTTCATTTTAAATCTGACGAAAATGGTTATATTCTGAACCAGCTTATCGAAGAGTCGAACGGTACCAAATTATCGCTGTATCTTCAAAATTGATCAATTTCGGCCTGGAGTGCCTAAAGGATAAGACCGCGGTTGACACCTTATGCTAAAACAGAAGCCTCTTAGGTAAAGCCCCTGAAACTTTTATACACCTTCTTGCGGATCAGCTAAATTGTTTAATTTGTCGTGGTTTAATTACTCTTTGATACAAAAGTCGAAAACGATAATGTTTAATTTGACTATGGATCAAACCAAGAACTAGCGGGCTGTTGATTCTAATGCGGCGTTCACGTTATAATGTCCCCGTTGTTTGGAAGTTTTGTCCCCCTATAGTTGTGACCCTACGGTATAGACAGTCAGGGTTACACCCATACCGTAAATCAATTGCGGAGGGCGTGCGACACACCGCTAGCTACTACATTTTCTGTTTACAATATCGTACACACCCTTAGCTACCAATTCGGCGCGAATTACTGTAAATGGCACCTTCTGTTGCTAATACGGTGTATTAGTCAAGTGTGCTGCGTATTTTTTTTTAAATCTCGCTATTTGTATCTAAATTGTATGAATGTTGACGATATAATGCCTCACACCGTCAATAAGACTGCAAACATGAGAAGGTGTGCTCGACACTGTCGAGAAGTCGCAATATCCCTAGCTAGCTACCCTTGAAAAAATTTATATAAAACATTTGAGTGTCTAAGACACCCAGCTGTCAACAGTGTGCTTGACACTGTGTGGTGTATATAGATTCCAAACGTTGGGGACATTATAACGTGAACATCGCATAAAACTGCTCCACCCCTACGATTGGCTTTCCTTCATAATTGCTTTTTCCGTGAATATAACACAATGTCATTTTACATTAGATATAATATTATGCACATTTGACATCAGTAGGTTAGTTGCTCTTAAACTGTCATTTACAGTCACATTTCGAATGGCGTAGAGGAATTCACCCACAGTAGTCTCGCATAGCTGGCCTATCGCGGTGTAGTTGACGCGCCATTTAGTGACAACGTTGAAGGCTAAATATTGTGCACTCATAAAACTATTATTGGGCAAAAGTGATATCATGATTACTGGTTCCTGGTAATGATCCCTGGTTACTCAAGTGGTATTTTAATATCACAAATGGTTTTTGAAGCACGATAAATGATTAATGGTCTAATGCAACGTTGAAAACAATGTCTAACGAAACCAGTGAGACCCTGACAAAAAACAGGGAGTAAATCCCGGTATCAAACCTGTTTTTGGGTAGCGTATTTACAGATTTTTGGTTTGTCTATAAGCTAATCACTTATCAAATTTTAGCATTTCACCGCTATCCAGTCAAAGAAAAGCTGCCACTTCATATTGTTGTCGGCCTTCCTGTTGCCATTCTTCTCATTGTTCTTATCGGCTACGCGGTTTGGTTTTTGAAAAAGCATCAGCAGCAAAAACAAGACACGTCTTCAACTGGGTCGTCCACGTCAGCATCGAATCCACTTGCCTCGGACACACTTAAAACGAGCGTGGTCGGAGATTCTTCATTGGCACCTGGGATTATACATCCGTCATCATCACTTTGCGGTACATCAGCCGGTCTCCAGCCAGCCAAAGTATTGTCAGGCCATACTTCGAAGAAGGATCGATCTCGAAACGGCTATGGAATTGAGCCTTTCAAAGGCGCCGGGTCCTCGCCCAAGAGCAGCTCCCAACAGCCAAGTTTGCCATCATATCCGCCACCGCCACATCCGCCTTCGCTCGGACAAAAACATCAATACAAGCAGATGTATCACCAACTTGATCCAGCCTCAAGCGCTGTGCCGTTCAATACCGCTGCTTCATCGTCGGCAGATAGTTGTGGTGCCACTCGGGACATCTATGAGCCTGGCAGTCCTTTGCCTCCGTATGACTGCCTCCTACCAGGAAGTTCGGAAGAACAACGGCAGCCGTTGTACGACTGCGATTTTAGCGATTCAGATATGTTCGCGGCGACTGATCGCGTTCAACATTATCCGTCGCTCTACAGCTGTACGTAAAATACTTTACTTCGCCTAGAAACGTCACTGAGCCATCGAAGTTTAACCACGTTGTCACAATTGATCATCTACCCAGTTTTGACGGTACCAAATGAAACTTGCCTTTGGGTAGGTATAGCGGGCACTTGGCACATCTCAGGGTCACAGGAAACATGTTGATTTAAATATTTCGCTAATATTTAGTCTCCGTGTAAGGATCTATCATTGAAGAGGCAGCACGGATCATGATTATTTAAACGCGATATCTTGTATTATTAAAAATTAATGATATAACATGTTTTAGTCAACTACGGATTCATATGTTCAGTCATGCTTCGTTGGGAATGAGTACCGCAGCCGCTGCGGAGCCCAATTTGTTGGCAGTGAGTACCGCAGCCGTTGCGGAGCCCAATTCGTTGAGAGTGAGTACCGCAGCCGTTGCGGAGCCCAATTCTAAAGCGTGAAACATCTTTGATACAATCTCCAATATTATGCTCACGCCAGTGACAGGGTTTGGAGTCACATCGCCTTTCGTTAGAAGTTTAGTTTAGTTTTCGGAAGCTTTGCTTTGATTTGCTATAAAAGAAAGTCCAGGTACGGCTGGGATAGGAAAGGAAAACTATAAATAACCTTTGAACATTGGAATCCTGTTTCGATGGAACTCCAACACGCGGTCAATTTTATTTCTACGAAGCATGGTCAAAAAACCATTGACAATCCGAGCAATTATTCGTATGACCCTATCTAACATTACAGACGGCTCAGTATACCTAATTTGATTTAGCAGTTAAATTTTGAAATGTATATATTGTTGGAGGTCCCTCAAAGATATTGTTGGAGGTCCCTCATGGCATCTCAAAATGTTCCTATTGTGTTTTCCAGCTATAATTTTTCTAAAACCCTAATTATTTTCAGTATATACTAAATTTAAACGTTTTTATAAGGTTTTGTGTTTGTTGTGGCGATGTTCTATATATTGACGCGTTTATTGACAATATTGACGTCTCATTGACGTGCTGCAATATTGACGTCTTATTAAAATTATTGTCATATCAAGATCCAATATTGATTTAAATTAAACGGATTACACCGAAAACTGTCTGATTTTAATTTAGCCATCAAATTGTGTCATGGGATCATTTGAAAAGCGACATTGTTGAGTCGTGATGTTTGATCGCATTTTTCATAAAAACAAAGATCCGATAAATTGAGAGATCTCACAAGGACGAATTATTTGGTGTTCTAAGTCTAATGCCAAACAATTAAATAATTTATTGGCTATTACCAAATTTCTTTATGTAAAAAAGTTTAAAATGTAATCAGCAAGTTGTATTTTTAATATAAAAAATCGCAAGCGAAACATGTCACTTTCTAATTTTATACTGGACTCAAAACCATTTTGTGAGCCCCACGAGATTGGAGAACAAAACATTCAAAGGCGCCTCTCTCAAAGATATTTTGTACGGCCATACATGCACAGGACTGTGACTCCTTTATGATGGAATTGGTTCTTAATTTATTCGTATTCTTAAATGATTTCCTAATTTTTAAAATGCTTCAAATTTCGTTTTATTGCCTAAAAATTGCACTAAATGTCGGACCTTTATTCAGTTCAAATCGCCTGGGATTATTCAATATGTTACCCACATTTTGCCAGCCGTAGATTCGCTGGATTTTATAATTGTAAGTATGTTTCAGATACAATTGCCCAGGTGTGTGGCAAGCTCTTCAAAAGTTGGGGTATTTCACATTCATTTTGTTATTACCCTCAGTTAATTGTTTCAGGTTTGCCAGTAACAAGTGAGGGGGGTCCCTTGACCTCCCTTTGCGCCTCATACCGTAATAAAATCCTTGTTTCAGTACATTTCTGAAAACACATTGGCTCTGCTCAGGGAATTCACATTTGATACTCTTCTGATATCAGTTATTTTCGATGTTTTAATATTTTATGTATATGTCTATTGTTTCTGTTTAATTTCAATAATTGTATAAATTTGTTTATTTTATATATAATTGTTTGACGGATTAATAATTAACGTAGCAAACCAAATAATTGGTGAACCGTCATTTGGCCTTACGACACTTCGGCGTCCGCAACACTTGGGCGTGCGATACTTGAGCATGTGACACTTGGGCGTCGGCGACACATTAGCGTGCAACAATTGGGCGTCCGCAACACTTGGGCGTGCGATACTTGAACATGTGACACTTGGGCGTCCGCGACACATTAGTGTGCAACAATTGGGTGACGTCCGCGACACTTTTGCATCCGTGACGCCTAAAAGCGTGCGACGCCTGGGCTATACAAATAGCATTGTCAAAATAATAAATTAGCACAAGCTGAGTTGAAAACAAAATAACTGCGTGTTTACAAAGGATTAGATGTTATTGTCATAGTATTTTACTCTTATTTAAGAACTCGTAGCTTTTTTGAAAACCTCAGGTTAGTAGCCCGGACGGCGTGCTAGACCACTTGGACACGTTCGTTTTAATAGTGTTGAAAATGACCGTAATGTTGCCTTTTATGGAGTCGACATAATTGTCTTTTTGGTACTCTGAACCGGGTATAAGCAGCTAAATTTGGAACCTCGCAATAGTCACTACGCCAACCAAAAAAAAACCAATCACACTCCATTTTCCTTCCGTTTTGTTACCATCTGGTTATTTATTTCCTATCGGAAAAAGTGGTACCTATTAAGTGTTTACTATAATTGCCAAAATTATGCACTTAAAAATCTAATAAGAAAATTAGTTCCCACACGAAAAAGCGACGAGTTCTTATTAAAGATCAGTATGACACTTATACCTTAATCTGTTTTAACGAGCAATTATTTTCAACTTAGCTCCTGATGATTTATTTTTTACTAAAGTTATTTGTAGAGCACCGGTGCCGCATGCCCTTGGGCGTCTCGCACGCCCAATTGTCGTGGGTGCCCTCGTGTCGCGGCTGTTCAGGTGTCGCCTGCCCAATTGTCGCACACCCAAGCATCGCGGTCCCAAAGTGTCGTACGCCTAAATAGGACCACATAATTAGTTTTACCACGGATATAATAACAGAATATTGTATTGTAAGCTCCAGAGGCGACATTACGTGTTGTCTGATTCAGTTTTTGAACCGTCGTTGTTGCCGAGTTGTCGTCAAATAGCTATAATTGTGTAAGCGAAGGATTTACCAAGAAAGCTTTTAGTCGCATGATCCGTATCAGAAACTCCATTTGCAATTGCTTGGATTGTGCACCAATCCTGTCCGAATAAAACCATAAGATTAAGTTTGCCAACTTTAGTTTCTCTTTTGTTTCAGGACGACCTGAACAGCATCATATATCCTATTCCTAATGTTCCGTCTGACTGATTAGACGTTATCAAATGTATGGTTGATGTCTGTCTTGGCCACAGGTGGGCTTATTGGTGAAACTTAGATGGTGGGACCGTATTATTATGGATCAATTTAGAAGTCGGCTACAATATTTCCGGCCGTAAATCGCCGCGGTCAGCTTAATATGCCGTGTCAGTAGGGCTCTGATGGAAAAGGCTCAACTGAAACATCCTGACATTCTCCTTTTCATCAGGAGCCCATGCACTCTCGTCCAGCCTCGTGTTTCTCTTGTGTGAATTACAAGTGGTACTCTTATGTCCCATGCACTGTTGTTCCAACAAGTGGTCTGCGGCGCTGCCATCATAATTTTCGCATTTCTTCATGAGTCAGGATATCGTTAACATTTGACACAAAATCAAATTTTAGACATTTTATTCTAAATCGTACACGTCGATATTAATATAGATACATCTGAATCCGGTGGGGGGAGAGGTGTTCTAAGGGGGCGGCAGACCCCTTCGATACATGGCTCTTTTTAGTGCGATTCCTCAGTTAGCTTAAGGATAGCAGCCATAATTAATTATCAAACCCCTGCCGAACCTGGTTTCTGGCCACGCGGCGAATCGGTTGTTAGTGTTTCATGTTTTTATGTTTTTGTGTGTGTATACAATTTGTTGTGTTGTGGCTCCTTTTTTACTGTTATATATTATATTTTGTATGATATAATGTGCAAAATTTAACACAATTATCATATTTTAATATCTCAAATACGAGGATATTGTGTATTTTTGTGTCGAGCTTAGACGAGCTTATGATGTGTACATAAATGTGTGTCTTTTTATATTGTTTTTTTATTTTCTTCTAATGGGCTACTTTTTATTCTTTTTATATGATTGTTTCATTTTGTAATATTTGTATTGTGTGTCCTTTTGACGTATTTATTTTGCCTTGCGTCAAGCTGAGGGTGTAACGTTATATCGTTAAAAAGTATAGCTTAGGGCGGGGCGGGCGATCGGAAGCCTTGATTAAGTTTTTGGCGTAGTATATGGCTCCACGAGGCTCATAGCTTAGGGTAAAACTCAGGGTGCCTTTACCGCACCACCACTCTAGGCTGATATTGGTTAGCTTTGAGGTTACTGCGACAATTTTGGTACCATTCGATTCAGCTCAATGAGCTGAGTCGAATGGTACCAAAAATTTTTTTATGATTTTAAGCAACTTTTATGACTAACATTTTTTTCAATTTTATTGTTTTCCCAATGAGTTTTTGAATTCCCCCTTTGTATCCAGCATTTTCGAAAACTTTTTATCTCAATAAATATATTATCCTACTCATCATTCGAGCCGCATTGACGAGCTGAGTCGAGTGATTTTAAAATTAAATGAATCTGATCATGAGGTAACGACTTAGGCTTAAACTAAGGCTTAGGCTTAGCCTTGCCTAAGGCTAAGCCGTTAACACATGAACTGATTTAGATGATTTTTACAATATTCGACTCTATTTTTACAATAAACGTCAATATGGTTCGAATTTCACATAAAATTATACATTCATCATGGAAAATTATATTCGAAACTTTTGGGAACCAAGGGAAGCCAAAAAATCGAAAATAAAAATTGTGGTAAAAGTGACTGAAACGGGTAAATTCTAAGCAAGCTCGTCGAGCTGAGTGGTACCAAATTTTTTAGCAATATCTTCAATATTGATCAATTTCGACCTGTCGGCTAAAGGTAAAGACTCACTCAGGCTTTAGGCTTAGTATATCGAGAACGGCACAACCTGCATACTTGCTTAAATGTTTAGGAAGGCGTTAATTTTAACTGAGCAGTTAGCATAGTTGCTCCATCACCAAGGTCATCTGTCCGCCGACATAAAAGCAATTATTCTCGAATGTGACTGCAATCTATAAAGACCAATAATTTGGCTCAGAAATTGAAGAAAGCCTAAAGTGTGATCATGGGCGCAAACACCGTCGGGAACGGTCATTCTAGAAATATACCAAGTTGGCGAATCCTCCATTTACAATATACATAGGAATTTGCCTGGAGTCCGCCTGACAAAATTTGCCAGCTCCGCCAAGCATATATACAGAAGTATGAGCTGA
>JASANE010004051.1:0-10881 GCA_030248225.1 Trileptium ribeirensis | reverse complement strand
CATTGAGTTGTGGAATATGCAATTGTGCAAACAAACTAACTGTGTTTTCTATTTGGCGGAAAACTGAAATATCTGCAATTAATAAACAATTTTCGACATTATATCAACATTAGCAAAAGGAAAAATTACACAGGTGGCATATATAACGGACATAGAAATCACCTAAATGTGTCAGAGATCTATGGATTCCCTGAGATGCTGAAAACGTAATTTCGCCGACGAATTTGGACAATGTACTCGCGTCAGGTGTCATGAACCGTTGTTGATTAGGAGAGTATAGCACTGCCAGCCATGTGCGAAAAACAAACTACAGTGCATTCATGGAATATATGTCATAGGTGTCAACGGGGAGTGGAAAGTTACTTCCCTGATAGTCAGAACCCCTAGGCCGTATTTACTTCGGAGGGATTGCATATATCTTTTTCGCGCCCCACAGCCCCCTCGTTGTGGAAAACCACAAAAAATTTTTAGAGAAAATTGGGTATAATAGGAAAACAATTAAAAAAATCTGGAGGGTAGGCGGTTCCGGTGAGGGCTACGCCTACGGAGGTACACTTTGCAAAAAAATTTAGAAACTCATAATTTTCTCTGGAATAAAATTTCGCTAAAATTTTCTTCGCGCTTTTCGCACGGTTAGGGAATGCGACGCACTGTCTCGAGAAAGGAGTAAATTGGCCCAGGGGAGGAGTCTGACAAGTAGGGGCAACCTCCCTACCCCGATATGCATCTATATTAAACATAAATATAGATATATATCAATGTTGAACACTTGTAGAGCATCGAATGCATACTAGTATAGTTCAAATCAGGACTATGGTTGCAGAGTAATTTGTAATGGAACGATTTAATTTCTGGCAACGGATTTAAATATATACCAGCAGGGCCAGTTGTTTGAGGAACTTGAAATTACCCAAAGATTGATGCTATTTGTGTTCAAATATATATGATATTAAGCCACGTTTCATAGTTTCCTGAGTCTGCACACATTGTCTTCAAACCTTTGTTTGTATGCTTCAACCAATATATCATGTGCAAGATGTCGTGCGGTGGAGGGGGGCACAAATATCAAACTGGAAGGGAACACTAATATCAAACTGGGGGTCATCAATATCAAAATGGAGGGGGCAACTGTATCAAACTGGAGTGGGGCATCAATATCAAACTGAAGGGGGCACCACTATCAAACTGGAGGAGAACATCAATATTAAACTGGAGGTGGACACCAATATCAAAATGGAGGGGGTCACCAGTATTAAACTGGAGGGGGCATTAACATCAACTGGAAGGGGCATCAATATCAACCTGGAGTGGGGTATCAATATCAAGCTAAAGAGGACACCAATATCAAACTGGAGGGGCCCCAATATCGAACTGGAGGGAGGGAGGATCAAAATCCAGCTAGAGGAGAACACCAATGTCAAACTGGAGGAGGGCACCAATATCAAAGTGGAGGCGCACCAATATCAAACTAATGGGGGCACCAATGTCAAACTGGAGGGGGCACTAATATCGAGCTGGAGGGGGCACCGCTATGAAACTGGAGGGGGGCACAACTCTCAAACTGGAATGGGGTACCAATATTTAACTGGAGGGGAATCACTATCAAAATAAAGGGGAGGACCAATATCAAACTGGAGAGGGACAACAATATCAAACTAGAGGGGATCACCACTATCAAACAAGAGTGGAACACCAATATCAAACTGGAGGATAACACCAATATCAAAATGGAGGGGGCGCCAGTATTAAACTAGAGGGGGTACCACTATCAAACTGGTGGGCACCAATATCAAACTGGAGGAAGACACCAATATCAAACCCGAGGGGGCATCAATATCAAACTGGACGGGGCACCACTCTCAAAATGAAGGGGAGCGCCAATATGAAACAGGAGAGGGACAACAGTATCAAACTAGAGGGGAGACCACTATCAAACTGGAGTGGAACACTTATATCAAACTGGAGAAACACCAATATCAAGTTGGAGAGGGCATCAATATCAAACCACAGGGGGCACCAACATCAAACTGGAGGGGGCACTAATATCAAGGTGAAGGCAGGCATCAATATTAAAGTGGAGGAAGGCGAACTAATATCCAGCTAGAGGAAAGCACCAATGTCAAACTGGAGGGAGCGCCAATATCAAACTGAAGGGGCACCAATATCAAACTGGAGGGAAGCACCAAAATGCAAACTTGGGGGCACGAATTTCAAACAGGAAGGTGCCCAATATCAAACTGGAGGAGGGCATTAATACCAAACAGGGAGCGGCAATATCAAACTGGAGTGGTCACTAATGTCAAGCTGGAGGGGGCACCACTATCAAATTGGGCGGCATCACTATCAAACTGGAGGTTTGCACCACTATCAAACTGGAGGGGACACCAATATCAAATGGGTGGGGGCACCAACATCAAACTTGAGGGGGCACTAATATCAAGCTGGACAGGGCACCACTATCAAACTGGAGGGGGCACCAATATCAAACTGGATGGCGACACCAATATCAAATTGGTGGGGGCATCAATATCAAACTAGGAGTACACCACTATCAAACTGGAGGGGACACCAATATAAAACTAGATTGGTGACTAATATCAAGCCAAAGGGGGCACTAAAATCAAACTGGCGGGGGGCGCCAATATCAATCTGGAGGGAGTACTAATATCAAGCGGGGGCACCACTATCAAACTGGAGGGGGCACCAATATCAAACTGGATAGAGACACCAATATCAAACTGGAGGGGTCACCAATATCAAGCAGGAGGGAGCATCAATATCAAACTGGAGAGGGACATCATTATCAAACTGGACGAGGGCACCAATATCAAAATAGAGCGCTGCACCAATATCAAGCAGGAGGGGCACTAATATCAAACTGGAGGAGGGCACCAATATCACACTGGAGGGTGCACCAATATCAAGCAGGAGGGAGGTGTGCCTATGTTACATACGACATGTCGTATGTAACAAAAATTTTCTAGTAGATGGGCGCATTATTCTGTGAACAAGCAAATATGAAATTTTATCAGTCAAATCCCGATTCGCGTTAAAAAGATCCCGAACTCTTTCCACCAGGTCAGCGAAATCGACCGGGTATTCGCCCGCGAACCGCAAAACATCGAGGTAATCCTCAGATTTTCGTATTATATATTTTCTGAGTTGTATCAATTTTTCGTAAGGTTCAGTAATTTTTGCATTTTCTTTACGCAAATTTACGCAAACACTATTCAATGTCAGAATCGCCATCACAATTGTAGCAAGCCATTTCTCATTCGGCGGTAGCACATTTACTACAATTAGGACTTGGAATTGACGGTTTTGATGTCTTAATTTACATGGTGAAGACTTCCGCGGGCGGGTTCAAAAACTGACAGACAGTTTCCGACTGATACCGCTGAGCCATTACGTCAGGATTTGATATACGTCGACGCGGGCTCAGATAGCGCTCCATACGGGGATATTAAGCGGTCCTAGCTTATATGTCTACACTTTCTCTCCGTTCTAACGCAAACATCTGCTGACTATAAGGTCCTTCGCTTCCACACGTAATTTAGCGAATGTCATGTTGCCGCTGTGTTTCCGTATTACAGGTCATTAGGTCCTGTTTCCATCATTAGGTCCTCTTCTAAAGTTTTGCTATTTGTTCGATGGTATAAAGCAAACCCTCAAACCGTTCAGCCCTTTCTTTTTCACCCCCTCTATAGTATTTTAATTTTCCGACTGGGCTGCGTTTACCTACGCCTGCATTTGGCAAATATTCACTAACTGTGTATTAACCCGATTTAGCAGTTGAAACGTTTATTGTTTCAAAGTTGGAGAAGAACAATTGATAGTAACTTCGCTATTCACATCAGTATAGGCTGTATCGGATATAACGGAGTCAGTCTTTGGTCAGGGATTGACGGTCGAGCTTGTTGTTTGTCCGACTTTTTTCAAATATTTTGTAAATTTCCAGTAACTAAACACGAGCAATAATACTTAAGCGTCTTACCGCAAGGCTACGAAATTCTACATTTCGGTTCAAGTTTAGACCCAGATAATATAACTGCCAATTCCAGGAAATTTAGCGAACTTGTTGAAATTTTGTTGAATTTAGCTAAGCCGCTTCGTGCTGACAACGCAGATTGACAAGTAGGTTGTCATAAAGAAGAAAGGTAGATACATGCTTACCTCATCATCCCTGGCATTGTCGTAGCAACCATGTAGGATGTTATGTTTTCCGGATTACGACCGATGTACTAGGCTAGGTAGGGCTTCGTCGATTATAAGTCGTTCTCACGATGTGGGCATGTTCGTATTGAACATAAAGGCAACCTAGCTCGATCAGCGATGGCATCTGTAACTGTAATTATATGACAGTTTCCGATCGGCCTCTATAGAGCCACCAAACCTAATGTACGACCTACAAGGTATGGTATTAACCAAATAACAATCAAGGGTATGCATGCCAATAACGCTAGGTGCTGTTCCAATACCAAATATAGGGTACGACACTAACGCAGGGCGTATTCCAATAATTACGACGCACGACAATAACGTGCGGTTCCGTTCTTTAAAACAGCTAGAAACCTTTAGGTCCTTAGATGGCAATACCATGTACAAACTTACTGGTGGTATATTACAGGCAGTTCTGTTGTTCATGCACTATTTCCAAAATTATAAAGATGTGGGCTTTAGGCTTCACAAACCTCTCCAATAAAACAGTATTCAAGTAGCAGCTCCGCTGATGTCTAGACTCAGCGTGTCGGGTGTTTTTATTTTACTCTGTATTTATTATAACAAGTAACAAAACAATATTAAAAACGCTGAAGTAGCCGTAGATTATTATGACGTGTTTTACAATTGCTCGGAAGAATTGTACCGGTATAGTATTTCGCTACACTGGGCGTTTACCTTTACGCCAAAGTATAAAAGCCTGCCATTTTGTACTGAACACAATAACCAGTACTTGCAAGCCATAAAATTGTTGTAATCGTCAAATACAATTTGATACTAAAAACTAATAACCACTAGTTGCAGCTCTTACAGTAGTTGATGAAAGCACAACCGGATTATCACTCGTCACTAGGTCACAACAAATATGCAATTCGCTCGTTTCCGTTAACACAACTCTAGCAATTATAATTCCAATATTTCGTCGTGTCTGCCCGTTTTGTCAGCAATAGATAAAATTTATTTTCAGGCCCGTTTTAGGAACATAAAATAAGTGCTTGCACAAAAGCGGTGTCGACGAAGGGCGATGTATTTTTATTTAAGGTGTTTTAGGAACACTTTATTCCATTAAAATATTTCAGCTTGTGCGGGACCAACGATAATTGTGTCTGCTTAGCAGACGCTCTGCTTCATCTATAAACGGCCTTTGGTCAGCAGTATTTGCTTTAACAACGTTATTCGACAATGCTATATGCTAAGCATCCGGGGAATTTCGACTATAGATATCCTGTGCCTTACCCTCCCCCCCGCCTGCACTTTGACGCAAAACAAACTATGTAGACTATTTGCTTCCTCTCGCTAAGCTAATTCACAAAAGTTGATGAAGTTTGTTGTTGTTTGAATGGGGTTTCGAGGAACCGCCGAGTGTTGCGAGAGTTTCACAAGTTCGACACGCTTTATCGCTCACAGTTGAATGCAATTATCTTGGAACCTGTTCAGATCAGTACTTGCGACGCAGGTAGTCGCTCGGCATCGGATGGCGAGGACCTATGACGAAATTGGGTATTTGCCCTAACAACCGTATGACTATCACCGCGACCCTCAGACCCGAACAATCGCCCGGTAAAATATCAAGCAGCACATGTCTCAAGCAATAACTTAGGAAAATAAAATATCCGCGCATTCACGGATACAAAAAACTGGTGAGTAACACATGCTGTGATAAAATTAACGAGCTCACGAGAAACGTACTAAACTACATAAAGTCACGACCGAAATGATGATAATTTTTTTATAAAATTTTAAGTTACAAAAGGAGGTGATTGGTGGAAGATTATAATTTTAGAATTTACTCCCGCTGGTGGGGCGATGAGTACTGGTTGAAAGGCAGTTCGCAATGTAAAATAACAATCATAAAATATAACAACACACAAAACACGCCATATCATCATCACTAGCTAAAATCAAGTATCTTGGTAGTGCAAAATTTACGAAAAAATTTTGTATGCGGCAGAGTGCAGGGACGCCAAGAGTGTTAATCATGATTAAGGACTACCCAAATTAATGAGATATAAATACCAACCATGCCTGTCCACCCATCACAAAATCTAAAACAAGATATTACAACTTCGCACGTGAATTTGAAGATGGGATCCCGCAAGCAAGTGCGTGTACGACACCAATCCACTAATTGAAGAGGAATAATGGTTAGCGATGAGTGACGGGGAAGAAAAATGGGAAAGGAAGAAGAAAGACAAAGAAAATTTGTAAAACTTATGGTGAAGAGACGATAATAAAGATGGAGAAAAGTGATGGGAGCAAAAATAAAAGGCATGAAAGGGGAATTCGTTTTTAATACTTGAGGGAGGGAGGGGGTATAAAAAGGATTGGATGGGAGAAAGGAAGGCAAGGGAAGGGTATAATTTATGGAAAATAAATTAGAATAATTGGAAGTAGAAGGGGAAGTCAAAAACTTGTGGGCAGTATAGGGAAGGAAAGGGACAATGATAAAACATTTTTAGGAAGTGATGGTAAGGAGGGTGGAAGATTATGAAAAATATATTTGAAGTGCGAAGTTGATAATATTGTCTTAAAAATAAATATTTAGAAAACTTTTGATGGGGAAGAGACTGAAAATATTGAGGAATTTAGTACAGAAAGGGGATAAACAGCAAGGATGGGTGGATGAATGAATAAATTAAAAACCCCAAAATCTTAATACGTGAGTAGTAATTTGCCTCATGAAAAAAGAAGCATGGAAGACGCATATAATTAGGTAGCTAGGTACACAAAAGCCAATTAATAGGAGGGAGCTATTAATGACGGTACTCTGGGTTTACCAGGCTATCAGTGGGGTTTCCGGTCCAAACCCGCCCCAAAACCCTAAAATTACCTAAAAACTCTGGGATGCTCACCAATTCACGTATTATATTCCTCCCTCATCTGGGTTTCCTTTTCTTTTCTATTGGGTTTTTTCTTTGTTTTCGTGCTAATTTGCATAAATTAGCACTTGTTTTTCTTATGAGCTAACCAATGTTAGCTTCAGTTTTTGTTTTCTAATCAGTTTAGACTCAGCCCTCGTCCTATAAGCGGTTTTTCGACAGCGGAGTTAGCGATTGTATCAGCTTCCTGGTTCTCATAGGGCGTCTAACTGAGTGTACGACTTTATTTTGGACTTATCGATTTTATTGTTATTTAGGTATTGATGGCTACTTAGCTTATTGAACACCTTTTTGAATTGAATTTCAAGGCTTTTATCTGTTATTGTCGTGGGTCTAGTAGGCTACCAAGGGGTCTCCGGGCTAAAATCCTAATTTTTCCTGTTTTTTCACTAAATAGCTTATATCTCTCCCTAGTTTTTTTTATATTCCTAAATTTTTAAAATTTATAAAACTTATTTTCTTTTACCTAATTTACATATTTACATTTACATATTTCACGAATTCTTGCGGGTAGTCATTTTTCCCCAGCGTGCACAGTTTCTTTGTTTATTTAGCTTTTATTGTAGTGACACGATAGGACTCTGTCCTCCCGGGTCACGTATTAGGCACAACAGTTAGGACTCTGTCCCTACTGGTTGAACTCTCACCAGGCTAGGCTAGACTCCTGTTTTCCCTGGCCTGTCCCAACCAAGTGTCAGTTTGGACCCTGTCCTTACTGATTCCTTACTAGCTAACGGAGTGTCGTAGCTTTGTATTCTTTGTCTGGCCGTTCCCTCCGTGCTACGCGACGCTCCGACCCCCAGACACTACTATAACACACCAATGTTACAATTTAACTACAATCCGGGCCACCAAATATATTTATCCGTAACTGGGATGCGCGAGATCGTGGTCTGGCATACCAGGAAAGTGGTGATAACTCCAACCTTGCCTTTGCTATTCCAATGGGACTCTAACCAGATAACAGCTCTGTGAATTTTCCGATTAGTTTTATTACGCTCTTTTACGATGATACCAGCGATAGTCCATTAGTTAGATATATTTACTCTCCAACACAACGATGCATTAATTGGCCAACGGAATATTATTTAAACAATTGGGGCACATCATGATCTCCCGGTACGACACTCTTTATTACTGCTCGTAAGTGGTATGCATCATGATTGTTACACGCTCAACCACGACACTAAGTTACCAGCACACTTCTCCAGGAGATATTATAACCACTCGCATCACAGATTGCCGTCACAAATTAGCAAGGCAGGGACGTGCTTTAAAAAGAGACTCACGTTTATGTGGTATCAGTGAACTAATTAATAAAGACACAAGCGAGCGCGTACTACTTTTCGCGATTCACCAGCGTTTCCCTAAGAGCTACTCGTTTAAGGTAGTTAGCGAACGCAGGAGGAGTACATATGGACACAGCATTAAGTGAAACAATTACCATAATTAACCAAAGAAAAACAATGAAGAGCTCGCCAAATAAAATTCAGCATTTCCGCGAAACAGCGCAATGTAATCGTACTATGTACTTTAGCGTATCACCAAAATATGCTACACTCAAAAATACCGCGTAACAGTCTTCCAAAACCAGTTGATACCATTCAGCATATGCTTAAAATCTCAAGATGAGCCATCCTCTCACCTTCCTCATCCGACAAACGAATAGTTTTTTTATGAAAGCTCGAACATTACGAAAACACGCTGCAAGACAACAGAAGTGTACGCTAAAGAACGCTATCTGAGAGCTCTAGAATGATGCTCTAAACGAATCCACAGCCGAATGGCAGCTACGCTTATTTACGAAAATCCCTTGAAATATATAAATGGTCGATATCCTAGCCGAGAAACATGACTTTTACATTAGGAGCAAAACGTTTCACAAAAAAAACGACACGTAGACTACTGCAAACCCCATTATAATGACACGTACTATAAAACTATGGAAAAATCCCCTAAAGTAGCTAGGTGATTAAAACTAAACTCAATCGACTACAACCATCATCCAACATAACTGAATAATCATTCAATTCACTATACAATAACAAGTAACCATATATACGTATGTAAGACGCCCAATCGGCGAGAATACTAATACTCTATACCATATTTATAACACGCGCTAGCCGCGATAATAATATATATTTTATATATTTATTATAAAATTTAAAAAAAGGAATTTGAATGATAAATTTGAAATGAAAAATGGGGTAGAAGGTTGGGGTGTGGTTTGAGAAAAGTAGAGAGAGGGGAATTTTGAAATTTTAATATGGTGAAGGGGGTAGGTATGGGAGTTTGTATTTAAATTTTGAGGAGTGGGGGTTAAGTATTTAGAAAATAGGAGACGTTTGTAAATTGTGAAAAGTTGGGGGAAAATGGGAATTTTGGAAAATAGAAATTTATGAAAAATAAAGAAGGGGGAAAGGGGAGGGGTAGATATATCAATAGGGGTGGTAAGTAAAAAAGGATATTAAAATTTGGGAGATGGGAGTTGAATTTTGGGGGAATGGAGGATGTTTGAAAAATGAAGAAAAAGGGATAAAAAGGACATTTTTGGAAAGGGTAAATTTATAGGAAATAAGAAGAAGGAGAAGAAGGGGGTTTAATATATGGTTGGGGTTAGTTATGGGAAAAAGATATGAAAATTTGAGGGAGATTGGTGAAGGTTTGGGGAAGAGGGAGGGTTTGAATTTTGGTTAAAAAATAGGAAAAAGGAGAAAAATGGATTTTGGGTAGAATTTTGGTTTTAGAAGGAGAGGGTGGGTGAATATGGTATATGGGTTGGGAAATGTGATATAAGAAAGAAAGAAATAGGTTTTAGGGGTTTTTTAGTATAAATTTTAGGATTGAGATGTGGAGGGATATGGGTGTATTTTGGGATTTATATAGATTTAATATATTTTATTTATTTATAGGTAAATACATAGCTAGTTTATAGGTTTATAGGATATATATAGTATATACAGCAAGTTATATATAGATATTTACGTACACATTACGCTCATATGCCATGCCGGGGGCGACAGGGAAGACCAGGGCGGCGTGGGGGCGGCCTTTATGAAAAAGAAAAAGAAAAATTTGGTGATGAAAAAGGCACCATCCCCAACACCCCCCTTAGTAAGCCCATGACGTCCCGGCATGGGTAACAACAACCTGAAAACAAGTAATAACAAATATGAATAACAAGTAACGGCAAATAATATGACAAGTAACATCAAATATATATATGAAAGCTCCAATAGTTTGGAAACCCAACGCTATTATGGCAGTACACGTAACTATTATGAGCAAAAATAAATGACAAGAATTCTGACAAAACAAAAATAAGTGAAAAATAAAAATAGAAAATTTTTGGAATTTTTATAAATTTTTGTTGTTTTTGGATTTTATAATTATTTAAATTTTTATGAAGTTTTTGTGAATTTTGTGAATGAAAAATAATATGGAATTTTTCTCAAAGGCACAATATTGCACAAGTTATGCTGAAAATAAGTAATACAATTCAATACGGGCTACCCTCAATTTACCAAATTTAACGAGTCTAGCTCGATTCGTCATATATATTAACACAGTATATATTGTTATTGTTGATGAATAATGCAATCACCGCAGGCATATATTGTTCATCCATCCATGACGAGGCCATAATCGGTCGACCCTACAAGTTGCTATAACAAAGTATATATACGAAACAAATATAAGAAAAATACACAAACAAATAGTATTAAACTGCACAATGTTTATTTCATGGAATGTCAATAACCATAGTTGTTGTAGCCATTGA
>JASANE010004050.1:0-63624 GCA_030248225.1 Trileptium ribeirensis | reverse complement strand
TGTAGTTATTACTTCGTTCAGTTACGTATATCTTATGATGTATGTGTTGTCACTTTACGCTATATTCCTCATATAACTTTAGATTTGGACTATATGTAATATATAATTATATGTATAATTTATATTTATATGTATTAGCACAGTGTGTAAATGTACCAATATGTACAATCACATTATTTACACCAAAATTTGCACCCAACAGATAGTATAACAGGTAGATTAGATTCCAGTTTAATAATAAAAAATCGTGGATTGATTTCGACAAACTGATAGAGTTTTCATTACCATTTACTTCGTTCAACAATTAGATCATTATCAAGTCATGCATGGCAATTGCAACAAAA
This sequence comes from Trileptium ribeirensis, assembly GCA_030248225.1. Lineage (NCBI taxonomy): Eukaryota > Metazoa > Nematoda > Enoplea > Enoplida > Thoracostomopsidae > Trileptium > Trileptium ribeirensis. The sequence goes on along the minus strand of JASANE010004050.1, from coordinate 63,280 downwards.
AATCGTTCGCTATGGTTTTGTATAAAAGATCGCACAAAGTCAGACTGTTTTACAAAATTATCACACCATTTATTAACTGAAACTCACGGAACTTAAGTCGAAATTTACAATTTTAACATGACCATTATATTTGTTCACTGGGGGGCGATTTTAACAAAAGACTCTCAAAAATTGAAAACGTGCTAAAGCCTTCTAGTCAAGTGAAAACAGTTTGCTGTAACAAAACCATTCGAGAGAGTGAGGCGGTAGTTTGTCTAAATATATACGATTGGGCAAGATAAATTGGTAAACATTCCGCTCAGCAGGTCCGTTATAGCATAGGAGTAGGATTGTGTGCAGTCAGTGTTCGTATTTTGACTGTCAGTACAAAGCTATTCATGGCTGACTACGCTTTTAAGAACAACAAATTTAAAAAAAAACTAACCTTTCAATTTTAACTATACAAATAAAATTTTGGTTTATCTTTGATACGCAATGCGACCTTTATTAAAAAATCCAATTATTGCTTCATTTTTTGACAAAAATTACTAAGCAATATGTAAAATGTCTATAATATAGGCATTGCCTTCCATCGAACGAATATAGAAAATTCGAAAATGTTGAACTTTTTCTTTTAGTTCACTAACTGAAGATTCGTTCATAATTTTAATTATTTCAGCTTTAGCGCAAACGAAATATATATTTATAGTGGAATCTTTCAAATTTGTAATAAACTACCCTGAGTTTTAGCACAAGTAATACTAGTCAACGCGGGCTCAAAGATTTTGTACGACGCAGTTGTAGCAAGTTTAAACAAGTGTATATACTATATTACCAATTCGATCGAGTAAGAACAACATAGCCGTTGGTATAAACCTTTCGGCATATGTCAATTTTAGGCGCAGAAGTATAATGCATGTCATGCCGTTCTCGATATACTAAGCCTAGGCGTTAGCCTAAGCTAACGTCCCAATATGAGCCAAGTACTAAGCCTATGCCAAAGTCGGGGGGCTTCCGCCTCCTGAACGCTCCGCTCTATGCTGTTCTTTCTTCTAACGTTATAAAGTCCGGCCGCTAAAGTTGACATCGACAAACCTTTCAATGCACTGCTGGCTATGCTATGCACGACCTGTACTATAACTAACCATAGTGTAAAAGTGCGTTCAGCCATTTCAACACAATGCTTTAACTACAACAACTTCAAAGACAGCACCGCCGGCATCAAATCTTTCTATCTTCCCGTAGCAAGTATGCCACTACTGCAGTTTAAATATAGCACTCCTATTAATGATTGGGAAAAGCTAAATGTAAACTAAATTTGCAATTGAAACTGTGACAAATTTACAGAATTTTAAAACAATTTCAATTGCAGCTGCACAATTTTACAGTTACAGTCTTTTAAATTATAAAAGTATTAGACAAAAAGACAGAATTACAATGTAGATTAACTAAAATATTTGAAAAATGATGTAAGGACAAAGATATTTACAATATAGTTTCTAGTTAATCCTCAATAAAACTTGAAAATAGTAAAATTGTTGAACTGAAAGCTAACTTTTTCAACAATTGTAAATAATAATGATACTAACTGAAGAACATTATATTATGCCGCGAGAAAAAACCTGATAACGAACAAACTGCTATTAGGTATGTTTCTAAGCAGAAAAACTTGGTTTTTGCGATGTAAATACGATACTTAGGTTGAGAATTATTATTTTAGCATATAAATAAGAAAATGTTATATCGGAATCGGGAGTTGCTTATTGAGAAAAGCCTGAAAATTTTCAGCCGTGCTAACTGACGCTCAAACAAGTACCGGCTTAAAGATATTTTAACCTGTTTGTCACAGCCATCAGATATGTTACACTGTTTTGTATACATGCTCATAGGGGATAGATAATAATCCTTATGAGGAGCCCGACGCCCTTGGCGCCAAAGGCAACAGCTCTTGCACTCTGAGGTGCCGCAGGCGACGCTAACCACCCCCATCTCCCCACATGCCGATCCGTCAATCCCGCACTGAGAAGCCTACTCCCCCGAGGTCCCAGCTACCCCTGCGACGTCGAAGCTTGAGTGCATATGACTTTGTTTGTCATGCTCCAAATAACTTCTTGAAAATCCAAACCGCTTGGATACCTAATTTCCACCAAAATTCAAGCATTAAGTTTTTTAAGCTATATCCCATGCGAACCTAGAAATATTTGAACAACACTCCAATGTAGGCTAAAATATTTCCAATCATAGGCGTAATAGTCGCGCATGTGTTTATGACTACGTATCTCTAGCGCACTATGATTAAGGTAACACGGTGGCGCGACAACCAACCTCAACGTTCTTGGGTGGCTCGGGTTTCAGGGTTCCCAGTACTTCAGGGGTTTTCAGTTTTTCAGGGTTTAAAAACGAAAAAGCTTTTCAAAGTAATGTTCTATTAGCTACGCTTTTCTGCTAAAGAGGGCGCCTCGGAAACCGTTGACGCGAATCTGGTCAGCATTAAATCTGAATGGGAACAATCCGATAATATCGTCGTCAGAAATGACATATTTCCAACTTTGTAGAGAAATATAGACCTTTGATTGTAATAAAATAAATTTTATAACCGTTCGAGTTTCTCCAGGTAATAGGAACCATTAATTGTTGCTCTGTTACTACGTAAATTTTAAGGAAATTACACAGCTGCAGGAGCAATCTTTCTGATTTTTAATGGTTGAACAAACTAGAAAGACACAAGCACTAGGATATAAAGAATGATCCAAATCGTCTTTCCAAAAGCACAGTGGTTCTGTAACGGATTTGCTGGCTTTAGCAGCAAAGTTCTGGTAGCTATCTTTCTGCTTGTATATTGCCATATTGTTGCGTTTTACTGGTATTAATTACTTTCTGCTAGCTGTAAATTACTAGAACTACGATATTATGACCTACGACTAGAATATTTGGAGCGTTTCAAACCTCTTTGGAAAGCCGGAATCACTGTTCAAATTACCCGCAATGTAATGCAGGACACGTTTATTAAAACGTGGCCGGGTAGTCGAGCGCGCTGACCTCTCCTACCATTCCAGAAGGTATGTCTTCAACTCCCGCAGTCACCTGAACGTTCAGATTTGGAGTCGTTTCTTGTTTGAAACAAATAATTGATGTTCCTAACATATAAAACAATTATGGCACTAACATAGCACTAAGAAAAGGTGGTTGAAGCCCTTGCTATGTGGTTTATTCGATTGACATAAATTGATAAACCGATATATACGACAACTATGTAGGTTCACAAATATTAAGGAGCGGAACTGTAACCCAAACAATAACCCCAAAATAACAGAAAACAGGCTTCAGATGGAATCATAATCCCAAAGTGTAGAAACCAGGTGGTCCCGGCGAAGCATCCAGTCATCCAGTACAGAAACAACGGAACATATATATACATAAACTATGACACATATTATGGCAGTGATATATAGAAAAAATATATATTTAGCTAGATTGTAACTAATGTGAAACAGTGTCGAACCAAAATACAATTCGACTGGGCTTAAATAATTTTATAAATTCAAAAAAATTCAAATATTAAACTCTAAAATTAATATTTATATAAACTATTGCTATAAAAATATTTAGATTTATAAAAAAATATTTAAAATTTCTATGTAAAGTGTAGTAAAAACATAACTTTTTAACTTACATACAGGTAAATTTAAAAAATGCTCAAATATTCTCTTTTAGAGGTCACACAATCAAATGACTTCTTAAGATTTATGCTTTTACCAACGCTAATCCACATTATAAATATTTGTATTTCCTGTCTAAAGGTGTGATAGAAACACAAATATAATACATAATCTTTTTTACTTGTATATATACAGCTATAAATTTAAAACATGGAAAATTGTTATCAGTAGCGGTCACACAAATGATTTCAAGTTCTAATTTTTTGAAATACCAAGGCAATGCCGAATTACAAAATCCATGCTTGCAAAATTTAATTTAAGTGCTGTATCGCTCAAAAGTAAAATATTAATTACTTATATATTTTTAATACTTTATTACTATGAAATGTATATTATATTTGCTTATAAAAATGTAATAAAATACATAAACATAACGTTTTTGAGCTTACAACAATACCATAATACATGAAAAATTATTTATTATCTTAGAGACCAAATAATATGTCTGTCAATTATCTAATTTATTGAGCTTAGCGAAAGTTTACGAATATTTTATAACACTTTTATTTTATGACATTTTATTGATAACAGATTCGTGATTTTCAAAATTTTTCTTATAAGTTGTATATCGGTCACTAATTTATACGTAAATAATATACATATTATTTAAAATATATATAACGGTAAACATATTATATATATATATAATTTTAAAATATACAATACATAGACATATAATTGGTAATATATCTAATATTTTTAATTTATATTTTAAATTTTTATTTTTGTCACTTTATAAACACCAAATAGACATTTGAACGCCATATAAAAATATATATCTTTCATCTTAACATCATTTTCTTTATATACGCCTAAGACACATAATATATTTTATACAATATGCAATCTGTACATTTACAATTTGTGTATATCAGATTAGTATGTAGTATGGATTATCCTCTCTTAAATGTCCATAATGGCTAGATATCAAAGCCATGTCTTAGATCTATACCCCGAAAACATTAATAAACCCGTTCCACCTATGCGTGTCGAATGTGATGGGAAAATTTTAGCAACTGAGCATAAGTACAAATATTTTATGGCAAAATTGGGCAAATTTTTGAGAAAAAATTAGCGAGACCAAGAAAGATTTCGGTCAATCATGGCCCTGGCTACACCAAACGATGCAGTTACACCCTTTCAACGGACCTAGGGCATCTACGATTATCTAAATGTTTGTATATTATATCAAAGAGTTTTTCGAATTCCGCACAGCTTTTAATTAAATAGTAAAAATCAAATTATATTTATATAGTGTTTGTTTGAGATTTCTCTCTCTTCCGCAACAAATATGTAAGATGAATCTATAAAATATTTGTACACTTTCAAAACAATTTCACAAACTTGCCGCAAATGTCCCAGTTGACTGAATATATAGTTCATACAAGTACAGAAAGTGTTCTGATCAATATAATATAGTTTAAATTTATGAACAGTGATCAATATAATTGACAATGCTGGGAATTATATACATGTTATAAAATGTAATATATAACGGTATTGTGAATATAAAGATTATATAGTGTGAATTTTATTTCTTTTTTTAACGCTAGAAAAGAAATATGTTAAAATTAATTGAAAAACACTGTTGTATGTAGTTGCTTGGTTCTATAATTAAAGTTTACATGGATTTGAAATTAAACGCTATAGAAAATATAACAAAAAGCAGTTATATAAATAATTTACAAAACGGAAAAAAATTAACAGTTTTAATGGAAAAAGTTTAAAACGTAAGTAAATCTATTTTTGGGTTTTATTTTAATGACAAGAAACCTCTTTGAAAATTCTCTCAGGGAAAGCGCATGTTAGTGGTGTTATTAAACCCTCATTGGGATACATTTTTCTCAAGAGTTATCCCAATATTCTCTGATGAGTTCATCCGTAAGCAATCTACGTTTCATAAACAATTATGTTTTATATAGTAGGTGTTCAAGATCCGTCGGCGTGGAGAGGCTAGATAGTTCTCGTGGTAAGTCAGGTGGGGTGACCAAAAATATTTCCCAGTTACCCCATTTTTTCCATTAAAATTTTCTTCTTCCCTTTACAATATTTGTAATTTAACTCATATAAAATTGCTCAAATTTCCCGTGGGGGATGTGTATGCAGAGCCCCAGTGGGTCTGGGGATGGCGGGTGTATAACCTCAGGGGCATATATAAATATGAGTTATGTGGGCCCAACTCCTAATTGTCTATATTCTATTTATACAACTTCATTCTTGAAACAAACATTTGTGCAAACACTATTTTTTTGCTAAATTCCTGTGGGTATTGGCTTACGGTTAGTTGCTGGGGTATTAAATTTAAACCTTTTCAACAATGATTTACTGATAACTGTAATTAAAAGGGCTGAACTGCGATATCTGAAATTTTAACAATAATACTTAGAAGTTTTGTTGGGAACGAAGCAGTTTCACAGTGATATTGAATAAAGTACATCAAGTACACCAAATTTTATTTTATTTGAAAATAAAATTCAATAACAAAGAAAGGCGGTAATTAAGTAATCAGTTAAATATATATAATAATAATGAACATTTAAACAATATGTATTATTACCAACTTAAACCATTTAAAGCTTTTAGGCTTCTTAGAACATATAAACTTTGTTCAAGTTCATTATGAGACCGAGTTCCAAGCGGTTCGCTGTTGTTAGGCTCTGCGGCTGACAGGCTAAAAACTGTAGTTGGCACAGCAATCTTATCAAAGATTCGCTTCACAAAATACACAAAGTCAGAAATAACGTTGAATCATCGCGAGTGTGTCGATATCATACACAGCCATGATAGTATAATAATATTACTTTCTTACTATGTATATGCCGTACATTGATGAACATGACGTGAGTAAGAGTAGCGATCATATACGTCTGAAACATGGAAACAATATTAGTATACATGTAAACGATAAGATCTGTGAGCGACCGCGTTTTAAGACCATGATGCATGCGGTTACTCTTCTGACAATTAGATACAATTGGAATTGGGGCGTTAAGTCAGTTTGCCGTGTTACGAGTGTTTGGCAGTTTGTTGCTGATCGCTAGCGTTGTGATGAGCCTTAGGAATCCGAGCAATAGCGTCGTCATAAATCTTTGGTTGGCGAGTACGGTTCTAAGCCAGAGAAATAAAACTAATTCTAAGTTGGGAGGCTGCCGCCATGACACCCTCCCTAGCCTTCGCGCTAACCTGTTCTTTTTTAGAAATGTTGTTTCCTGGCAATGACATAGTTCAATCAGCCGTTTCCACCTCCATTAGCTGTTCGTACTATAATGCTGACAATGTTTTACAAAGAGACAATTGGTAGAATTGATGAAAATACACGTTGTTTCATAAACATATTCGAGTTACATGCGAAGGAGCATGGCATGACTCGGATCGCCGTAAAACTGAATTCTGCCTACAAGATACGAACGGCATTCCCACAGAGAACCGGCACCACCCGTAAATAGCGGGGGTCCATGTTATCTCTAAGGGCCGGACGTTGTAAATATATAAAGGACCTCAGCTAATGCAACAACGGTTCAGGCTAAGGATTAGTATACGAAGAACGGAGGAGCATGCATTTCACTCTCCCTAAAGCTGTCAAATGAAACAGAATTACACTCCTAATTCAAAATATGAACACAGGATTGTGCTTTTTATCAACATCCAGATCTGCCAGTCGTAAGGATCCATGCGGGAAAACTGAGCGAAAATTTATTTATTATTAAAAATTGTGTTTTGACATTTGAAAATTATCGATTTGAAAACATATGAGAAAATATTCGACCATTATTGAAATCTAGTGACAACTATAGCAATATATCTGAAAATTTCAAACAGTATCCTGTTTGTCGTATCTGTTCAAAATCATAGAGTTAATTGCGTTTCACCAGATAACTGATGATTTACAAATGAAAAAACTACTCCCTAAAGAGACTGCATAAAAAGTAAACTCTGTATTATCGAAAACAATATTATAACTATTGGAAGATAGTCCTATATGTTTACAAACATTAATCCCGATTTTGTTATGATCCATTTGTCGGTCTATCCACCAAGCAAAATCAATACGTCACTACGCTATCACGTAAGGCACCGCAGTTTTCATGCGTGCCGAGGATTCAAAATTACAGCGAATACCTATACTTGCAAAACACTTTCCAATTTTGCGTTTTATATAGCAGTTAAATAGCGTTCAATTGTTCACAGCATATATTTTTGTGCATTAGTAGAACATGGAAACTCAACTCATCATTTATTAGATAAGTAATAAGTTTTATGTCTAAGTTTTCCCATAGTGAAATTTGATGTCTCCTGCCATCTTATTGATCAAAAATTTGAAACCTGACTCTGAGATGCAACCGTCATTTTGGCCCTATTGGGCCTCGTGATATTTCCCTAAAAGCAGTGGCTCACAAAGTCGCCTGCATAATCACATTTCCCAATGCTCAAAACAACATTGCCATTCAATAACTATAGTCACCTCGGTTGTTTAAAATTATGCGTCAAAAACTTAAATATTTCGAAAAAGTGACATTTTCAAAATTGGGTCTTGCTATCTTGTTAGCTTACAAAGCTCTTAGATTTCCCAATGCTCATATAGAGAAAAACAACATTGCTGTTCAATATTAACTTTAGTGATATCAGTTGTTTTTACCTAAGCGTCAGGCCTTCATATTTTATTTCAAAAAAGTGAGTTTAAGAAATTGAAAAATTAGAGATAGAAATAGAAAAAGTGAGATTGAAAATTTCGTTTCGATATCTTAGTTGGAGGTAATACGCTGATTCTAGGTTATCACTCAAGTTTAAGCGTATTAATTTTTACTGATTACAGCCTTTGAATAGTGTGTTATATTGTCCGTACTAGATATTTATGAAGGCTAAAATTATCCATTTTGTAGGAAACAAAGTAAAAATTATGTTTTTTTTTAATTTGGTTGAATTTAATCCAAAATGAAAAACAGAACAAATAATTCTACAAGTTTGAGTAAAGGATGGATTTCGTGGAGAAAATGCTAGAGTTTAAGACAAAAGATGATTAAATTGTTTTTTTTTTCAATTTTAGTGGTACTTCGAAGAGTAGGATGGAATGGTTTGGAAGGTATTTGAGATGGCCGAGCAGCATGAAAGCCATAGTATTCGCATTGTATGTTTCCATATTTGGACACTACTTCGCGAGTAGGGCAGAATATATAGATATATAGAACGAGACCCGCTATTTTTTCAGCTATGGAACCAAGGTGGCTGGAGCCCCAATCCATCTCTCACGCACAAAAGGGATGTCTTCAAGATCAGGGTAGCCCGCTTTTTTGAAGCAGTATTTAATCGTTTCGGCCTTACGTATGCGACAAAACGAGCACACATCTTTTGCATTTGTTGAAAGTTTAACGTCGTTGTGTTTATGGTGACAAGTATATGTATGCTTGCACATTGACATTATGCGGCGTTTACGTTACAAAACGCTGGCCATGCGAATGCTTTGCCCCTGTGTGGTCACGGCTATACCCATGGTACATGGCAGTCAGTAGTATTTTTCGGATGCGTTTTCCCTGCTTTTTGAGATCAAATTTCCGTTTTTGCTCACCTTTTTTAGTGCTTCCACATGCAAAATTGTCCAAAATGCCAAGTTTAAGTCGACAAAATGATTTTGCATAGCGGTTTATTTTTTAGAGGTAGCTATGAGAACAAAAAATTTTTTTCCAGAACTCGATGATAAATATCCCGGTTTTTTTCTATTTTCTTAGAGATTTCCCGTTTTTAATATCAAATTTCGCGTCATTTCTCGTTTTTCTACCAAATTCGGAAACGAAAATTTCTGCGGAAACGTTGTCGAACTTTGTTTGTCTCTTTCTAATTTGCATGTTTTAAAAAAAATTGCTATTTATTGAGTAATAAGTAATAATTAAAAGGGTATATTATTTCGTAAATTTTACTTCCAGTTTAATAGTACAAAATTCGTTTCGTGTACTTTCAAGATTTCAAAATCCAAAAGTACTTGTGCAACACCTAGTTTGACCGAAACAATACAAATGCCAACACATAACTACATTCTTAATGGTTTTTAAACAGGGACGTCACCAGAAAATTCCAACTATACACATACGCATTGTGGCGGTCAGCTCAACATGTGATCTAACGACAGCATTCTGAAAAACTTGTACTGCAGTCGTAAACTGGGAAGGCGACTAATATCAAACTGGGGAGGGGGCACGACTCCCGGTTTTTAAATAAAAAATCTACCTTGTGACACTAGGCGATATAGCTGTATTTCACACTGCGAACCATCATATTACTGAATCGGATGCCCAACATCATTTTTACGGTCTGGACGTGATATCCCTAGAAAAAAGTACAGCTATATTATCAAGCTTCTCTTCAACATCTTACAAAGATTCAATCGTCCGAGAATAGGGTTTCCATCTTCACTGATACGCTGACGAGATTTATGTCTCCATTCAAGCTGCAGACTTTGGCATTATAAAATATCATTTACTTCGCTTCAAATCACATTAAACGATTGGTCCAACGGCAATCCGTTAGCAAAAATAAGACAAACATGAAGGTGACCATGACAGGTCCTCAACGTTCTTTCAGCTCTCACCATTACACACACATACTTTACTACAATCATGACTTTGAAATGCAAAAACGACACAGAGCACATATATTATGTACAACACAAACCTGAGTATTTCCGCGGCAAAAACAAGCTGATCGGTGTAAGCTATATGCAAACTGCGCAGTTCTCGACACACTAAAGGCGTGTTCACACTTTCAAACTTTTTGCTCAAAATTTGAACTCAAATTTTGATCAAAAAGTTTGAGCGTGTGAACACGCCTTAAAGCTAAGGCAAAATCCTCATATGAGCAATACACAAGGCCATTTTTAAGGATATAACCAAGAGTTCATCGTGAACTCATACCTCTTTCCGGATATGGATATGAAGTCGTTCTTGCACATCATTAAACTGATACGAAGACACGGCAGGTAGAAGGGTGTTAAAGCAAACTTAAACAATGTGATATGGTACCCAACCAAGGCCTGGGCTTAGTATATTCGGAACGGCACAGAACGCAAACGTTTCACTTTTGTCCTAAATATTTTAACACTTTCTCGATTTTCTCGGATGTGGATTTTGTATAATGTTGAACAAACTTTTACCGCACAGGCGGATGGTACCTGGATGGTTTGAGCACGAACCTTGTGTGTTAGCCACTGCGCTATATAGGAGCTGTTGCATGATTTTTTAAGGAACCTCACATGGCGTGCAAACAGTAATACACGTGCAGACACATTCCGTACGCCAAGCTCGACTGGTGCATCAAGGCGTAACGTAAATTATGATAAAGTGTGTGACGCCATGAGGCAAAGGGTTATATGCTTAGATTAAAAATGGCATTAGCCAAAAGCTATTACCATTTTGTCCAACTGTTAATGAGCTGTATTATATTATTCGCTGTTAAATAAACGTTACGGTATATATTTATATATACATAACAGCAGCCAAGTTAGTTATATGTGATCAAAATTAGCAGTTGCTGATAAAAATTCGTGGCTGAAATACGCACCCATGCAGCAATAATAATACCAATATATCACAAACAGTTTTAATAAAATATTACTATTAATAAAAACGGTATATGTGGTAAAACATTTTAATAATCTGTTCACATATAACCAGAAAAAACACGACATATCGTATCCAAAAGTAATATAACACAATATGTCATGATCCACTAACACTTATTAAAGAAAAGGAAATGTTTTGCGAATGATTCCCAAAGGAGAGCTGAACAGCTACTAAATTTTTCACAAAAAAATTGCTTACATTTAGGCTAAGGTAACCTAGAGGGGTATAAATAAAATGCACGCCATGTAGTTCTCGATATATGGTTAAAAACCTTAGCAAAAACTTAGATCCTTATAAATGAGTTTTTACACTAAGCCTGACATTGGGTGGCTGCGGCTCCCCGCTCTAAGCTATATTCCTTCTCTTTCAAACTTGTCTGAAATGAAAACAGTTTTTAACTTTTAGCCTCAGAACGGACGCGACAAAAAATTGAAAAATGTGTCATTTTCGAGGAAATTTTTGCTACAAATTTTAACAAACGTCTTTTTATGTTCTATGAGGATTCAACTTCTAGGAAATTCCAGGAAGCCTGCAACCAGTAAATACATATACCACATTTTACCCTAAGAGTTATCCAAAAATCATAGACACATGTATATGCGTCATCTACAAAAATGATACAACCACGCAGACTGCAAAAGACAGTGCCTTATGCACGTAACACAAAACTCAAAATTTGAGAAATTAGAAGTAAAACTTTTACTATTCAACCAAATTTAATTAAACATCCATTTATATACATAGGTCATTTGTTAGCTTGCTATATTCTGTCACTGTTGATAATCCAACGGTAACAGCGGAGCATCAATTTGATTTCCAAAATGTGTTCAGTCCTGAAATACTCGCAATTGAAAATCCTAAAAATCGTCGACCCTAAACCCTGACGAAAAGCAATGACAACGCATCAAATATTTGTATTGGTCTCCAAATAAACCATCGTATTCAACCTATTCGAAAAACATATATAGACAATTATTATTCTTGATGATCTGCAGGTAATGCGTAAACCAGACAACTGAAGAGAGACTATATTCTGGAAATCACGTTAATTGACTATAAGCCCATTGAAAACCTATGAAACGGCATGAAATATGCACACTGGAGCCTAGATAACCAAATCGCTGTATTCAACATACCCAAAAATCTCTATATGGTCGACTGATAATCTATGTACCAATCTGCTAAAGACCGACTATTTTCTGGAAATTTGGTTCATTGACCCAAAAACCCAACGAACACTTCCGAAATGACATAACATAGTCGCGTGGGACTCTTGGTAAACAAACTATCGTATTCAATATACGGGAAAAACTACACAAACAAATCTTGATGCCCTGCGCGCAATTACTAAAAAATGAAAACGTACCACATTTTAGAAATTGGGTTCGTCGACTCTAAAACACCATGAAATGATATAATACAGTCAAGTTGGGCTCTAGGTGAATCGTGCCGAAACCATCGTGCTTGGTCACATAATCGACATTCGTTGTACAATAAAAACACGCAACAATATGCCGAATATTTAAAAATCCCTATTTCTGGCAAAGGGTCGACGAACCCTATTCGGGCCCAGAGCATGGTCCCATAAAAAGTCATAGTCATCAAATTTGTAGATCTCAATGAGCTGATTCTGGATGGTGCTCTCGCTTAAGCCTGTGTCGCGAGATATGGGCATGTGAAAGACTCGTATGACCAAATTTTCGCAAAGAACCCTTAAAAGCTGTTTTTTGCCATTTTGACCATGAAGATATAGTCGTTGCAGTTCCTGTTCAAATAAAGGGCATATCCTCTCATCAATCTTACTATCGAATAAAAAAATTTGCCGAAATCTGTCGAAAATGAGTTATAAATGCCAGAAACAGACAAAAAATTTTCACGGTTTTCCCATACCGATCTCAGTAGAAACTCCGCTGGCACCATTGCAGTTATCTCAAGTGGATAAATGAATAATAATAATAATTACTTTCTGAATCGGCTACCAAATATTATATTTAGACTTGTGGGGAAACCACGACAGTTCTCGGATTTCGCCTAAACACCCAATACTGATTCAAACAATCAATATATACCCCGGATTTATAACGTCATGATGGTGCCGCATATTTGAGAATAATTTATACAGCTAAGCGCCAGAAATAACCACTGCTCACTCGAATAGCGATAGTCATTTTCTGGTGCGTACTGTACAACTATGTACCAATAATTATTAGTAATAATTAAAAAAAATTCAAACGCAGTTAGCTATTTAATTAAATAGAGTTTAAAAGTTAAAAGTTTATAACTAACGAACCTACATAATATTATACCAGCTAAAGGCATGCACTGGTTATTAAAAAGCTAATATAATTTTTCAGTTCTCGCGTCCTGTTGGGGAATATTATGTGTAAACTAAAACGAATATTCAAATTTCCATCGTTACCTTTTAAAGTACACAAATTTCTTTTTCAAAACTTAGACAAAGCTCCACAAACGAATATTTTGTTGAAAGCTCGCCTTCTGAAATTAAACTATTAGGAAACATTGCAATAAATTTACGACATATAACAACCAACACTTGCATTTCGAACGCTCAAAATCCAACGATCATTCATTTTTAGCACGACAAAAGCTTCGCAAACATAAAAACAGTGTATGCGTTTGAAAAGATGTGCAAAGCAATACAAACATCAAAATTATTATACAATTATATTACCGGAAAAAATAGTATTAAACTCATTTATACGCTACAAAATCGTATCACAAGCCTTAAACACTGATTTAGAAAATCTATGAGGAACAAATTGGGAGAAATTCATCTTGATAACACAACTGTTGAAGCATATAAGCTACAATATGGCCCCTTCACAGAATTTTTTTGGAGGTGCTCAGGGTTTTCGAGCTACTACTACTAGAATTTCGGCGGTTCCCATAGGCTAATCACCAATTATTTTGCTTTGAAATAAAAACGATCGTCATAACAAAATTCAATACTACTGCTTATATTTCGAATATTTATGACAAAATCCTATGTAAAGTAAAACGCGACCTGCAGAAATATGCATATTTGCATTATGGGTCATTTCACGAAACCATATAACCTTGAAACACCACTTTTTGAAGCCAAAATGAAACGTTTTCGTATGTACAGTGTCTAGACCCCTGCCGACATAAAAAACCCTGAACTTTTCGAATATAGATGTCTCTATGCAAAAAGCTACCTGAAACCTGCTACAGGGGTCGGAAACCCCTTGGGGTCAAATTTTAATCCGAAATAAGTCATTATTCTGTAGGTTGACGCAGTGACACGCGAACTATGGTCTTTGTTTATGCAAGTCGGACCAAAATGGTCCCCGTCAAGCCATTTGTAGCACTTGCGACCTAAAATTGGTGCCGCTAGGGCCCTTTTGGGGTTAAAAATCGACCAATTTAGAACAAGCCTGTCGCAGAAGTTTTTCTAGCGCAACGGAGACAGCACTTACAGATTCCATTTTATGCTCACAAACCATCCATGAGCGGGGGATGTCCGACAAAATTTTCAGGCAGATCCTTAGGCCTTGTAAAAATTGGCACCTCGATATGTGTTAGTCGGGGGGCTACATATGAGGTCGGGGGGCTACACGTCAGGTTGGGGGAGCTACAGCTTACTACAGCATACATTGCGTGAAACTTTGGCTACTTCTAGAGATTCTAGATTTATTTTAAGACACTGCTGCTGTAAAACAAACACAATTTATGTATGATTAGCTTACATTTTAGTGATGATACCAAGCACAATGCAAAGAATAGATGTGCGGGCAGGCAGAAGGGTTCCCTAGCTACCCAGTTAACAGGACGGCCCCATGTCGTGGTGCAATGATGTTGAATGGTGATAAACTTATATATATGGTATTCGGTTATTCTTGTATATATTCGGTTATAAGATATTCTTGCCACATTCGGTTTCTTTTATTATACATGCGGTCGGGGTGCTACCGGTCGGGGGGCGGCTACACGTAAGGTCGGGGGGGCTACATTTTCAATAAAATTTTTTAATACATGGGTCGATTCTAGTGGGGTGTTACTATGTTTCTATCCGGCCTATTGTAAGACAGTATGCTAAATTTGGCTTTTTTAAATTTAATTTTCGGTAGGTCGTTGGGGGGCTACATTTTGCATACCAGATTTTTGGCACTTTATGACCTTCGACCTCATAATCAAACAACACATGGACATTTTCGCTAATATTCTTTTTTTCAGTAACACCTGTTATATAGCATTTTTGGCGCTGGTGCACTCTGACGTTATTTACCAGCGTATACAAGCTGCCAGATTTGACCTTGGTCGGGGGGGGGGGGGGGGCTACATGTCACGAAAAAAAATTTCGGAAGCTTGACGTCAGCTTCAGTGTCAATATTTATTCCCAGGTTTTGCGGAAAAATTAGCAAATACCAAAGGATCACAGTGAAATGAATAAACACACATATGTATAAAGTGCTGGCGATACGGCGAACGTTTTTAGTGGGACATGTTTTTGGCTTCATTTGGCCAACCCGGTTTGAAGGCCTCTGGCTATGTTAGGGGTACAGAGGTCCACCATACCTCATTATGACCGTCGGACATGGTATTACTATACCTCACAGCGACATTAAATTTCCTTCCAAAAGACTGGTGCTATGGCTCTAAAAGTGCCGATGTACACCCCCCAAACTAAAATGACATGGTTTCGTGAAATGACCCTTATGTAAATAGTAAAAATGCAACAAAAACAATAAAGATGCTGTGAATGCATGAAAACCAAAAAATGCCATTATAAAATAGTTTCTGCGAACTAGGAGCCGAGCATTTTTGGTACGACCTGGCAAAAAACAAGTGCCCCCGACTAGAACCCCCTTGTAAAAATTTTGGCTTCCCCTCGGCAAAAAATTAACCGTTGGTATAAAAACATGAGATAAAATTTTCACAAAAAGTCTTTTCCAAGGTCAAAAATTTGATTAATTTTATCAAAAATGGTTGAAAAGCTTGCGTTAACGTCAATAAAGAGGTTTTTGCACCGTTTCTGGTAACATTTACAATTCAAGCGTCTTTTGCTGAAATATATAAATTTTGAAATTTTTTAGACTTCGACCCCTACTCCGCCCCAGTTCAAACTAGGGGACACTTCACGCTGGAACTGAAAAAATTCAGGTCCCCCATCATAATTCTGATCCATCGACTTTTCCCGGTTTTCATACCCCCTTACAAAATTTTCAATGGAGAAGCCAAACAAACCCCCAGTTGACCTGGTTGTACGGCTCACCACCCTCGCCCAAGTATGCTAGGGAAATATCCCAGGTATGTATCTCAAGCTCCCCAAGGCTGGAGCTGTGGGTGACCAAGCCCAAAGCTCCCGAGTAAAATTTTGTCAATGTGGAGAGGCCACAAGATTTCAGAATAGTGCTTCACAGGAGACTGCCGCAAAACCTCGCCTAAAATTCTGCGGAGATATTATTTGTCGCACTTTCCTCAGCTATGAGTTTTAAAAGCGGTAGTAGCACCTTTAAAGTGACAATAATCTTTATTGTTAATGTCGGCAGTACAAACTCACAGACTAGATAAATTTTGAAAACCAGTACATTGTAGAAAAATAAATTAAAGCAAGAACGCGAAAAGCCCTAAAATACTCCACGATTATTAACCGTTAGAAAGTTATAAAGAAGAAAATGATAATTACTATTGTGAACTTTTGTTCGACCACCATGGTTAACCCTCACGGAGCAGCTATAATGATTTAGGCTCTTTCGAAAACAAAAAAACATGGTACCCGTAACATTTTTTCCACTCGCAAATTCTAGCTTATACTTATCCTTAGACAAACTCAAACCTTTGATTAACTAGGGTATTGCGGTTCTAAATTTACACGAAGGGAAGAGAAGTTGGACCATGGATTTGCGACCGAGTACAATGATGATTACCTTTGCAGCTCAACTCCCATGTGAGGCTCACAACTTTCTCGATAAATCATTTTGATCATACTGAATCAACTTAACATCATTCAAAAATGTTGCCATAGCCTGTCTTATATGACCGAACTACTACAATCGCCATATAATGTCTTTGCCCTGATTGTTTCTTAAAATTGTTCATTGTTGATTTTGCACGCTCAACGATAAGCACCTCCAAGCCGACATATATAGCGCCGTCTCTCCCAGCACTCTTCAGGCAGTTTATGACAGTCGCTGCATAAATTTTCATTCACACGATATTACTACGTTATTGTTCTGAACGCCCTCAACACCGTGCTAGATACAAATAAATACTAGTAAACGTAATAAATTACAACAAGTGATCAGCGCAATAGAAAAAGTTTTTGGTATCTTATTTATGCATACATGTATTTCAACTAAATATTTAATCAAAATATATAATAAGTGTCACGTTTTAGAAAATCTAATAATACAAAAAGCTAGCTAGCTAAAATATTAACTAATTAGTAATTTCAACTAATTAGCTAATTAACTAATTAGCACCCATGATAAAATCATAGAGCGTTAAAAGCCATATTCATGATCAGTGACATCGAAAACACCCGAGCGCAAAAAGTTCGCAATTTTGAAGTCAGTTTAAAATTTGCATAAAATTAGCATATTTATATACTTATTAATTATTTAACTAATTACCAAAATACGGCCAAATTTTAGAGTTTCAGGAATGGCGTATTCGTGCTCAACGACATATAAAGCCCCCATGAGCTATTTATTTTTCATTTCTGAGCACTTAGAAAATTTAAAACATTTGCTAGTTTATATTTAATTAGTAATTAGCTAATTAACTAACTAATTAGAATGTTTTTAACTTCCTCGAATAGTAATAAACACCTCTGATTCATAATCAGCACGTATGTAACATGTATGTATGTAGCAAAATAATGGCTTTTCACTAATTATCATTGACAAATAAGCAATTTTTCTTTGAAAATGCTAAAGATATGCTAACTCACTGAACCAAATATATAATTTACAAAATTAGCTGAACCAAATTTTGACAAAAACTATATGTCTTGCACCCGTAGGATATTAGGCCTTTCAAACAAAAAATTTAAATCGGCCCAGTAATTATTGAAAGAGTTCGATGGACGGACATGGACAGACGATTTTTCCACCTCTGACGAAAACAAAAACGCTTCGCTTCGCTCAATTATTATTCAGTAATATCCAGCATAGATATCAATAGCGGGAACCCGGCAAAGAAGTGGGCTACGGATGCCGCAAAGAAACCGATTAAACCCACGCTCCAACTCCAGCACTGGTTTGCAATCGGATTTATAAAGTGAAATCGGTGCCATTCACTACCGAACTGCCAATGTCATCACCGTTATAATAACAACTATTATCGTTTACAACCATTTCTTGATCACTAGCGTCAGATGGTGGTGCAACGACCCAAGGCTGTACGAGAAGCTTTAGCTAAAACATAATTAAATATACTATAGTTATATTATATTCTTATTGTAATCATTTTGATGGCTACCCTCATCTAATCACCCATATTCGCTCCCACTGCACTCCTGTAGATTTTCATGTTCGATAAAACACACAAAAAAATTTAACCAGGGAGTGGGCTAGTGCATATTATCGAGTAGTGTAGGTGTGAATAATAAAACATTTAATATCAAACTACTACCGTCGCTAGCGAAAACGAGTACATAATATACGGTATGAAACGGTCCAACATCATGTCAAAAATGTACAAAGGATTGGAAATTTTCCCCTTAACTCGAGACTCTCCAGCGAAAATGAATATCGACCCCCATATTTTTCAGTCAGGCGAAAAAAACTGCGATGGTATTTCTTCCTATTATAATATTTAGGTTCAAACAATAAAGCTCGATAAAATCAATTGATATACAGTTTTTTGAAAACAAATTAATAGCTTATTTCATTTACTTTAAAAGTAGCTCACTTACATTTTTCAAGACTCACACAAAATTTAGTATATTAATGAAGAAAAACAAATAACAATAGAACTGTAAAATACCAGGTCTCTAGAATGTTATCGTTTCAAAATTGGGACCTTTCAACCTTCCAATACAACTCCAAGTAGTCGGTGACATAATAAACTGGTTTATTGATAAATTAAAACAATTATTGTTATATTTTTACTTACATTCGTCGGTACAGCTGTCACAGTAATATCAAGAACGTTTTCGCCGTCTTTTACAGGTTCGAAATGAGTCATATAGAGTCGATCATCCTAAAAATAATAACAACTAACGGGCTACATACAACTACTACAACAGTAGACATGATAGCCAAAAGCAATGATAAAACCAGATCAGTCCAGAGTATACCACTCCATATCGAGACCTTGAGTTAAAGTTGGCAGGCCAGAGGTCCGGACAACCGACAAGATATTTTAAAAAAACTGTGTTATTCCCATGTAGCTAACAATCTATTATTATTAACTATTTTTCATTATTTTCACGAACGTAACACATTAAAAGTAGTGTGATATTTAATAGCAAGCGAAGCGTACTCGTAAGCAAATATCTTGCACAATATCGACGAACCATATTCAAGCACACAGCGTCACAGGCGTGGCCCCACAAAAAAGCAACTTTTAGTAAATTTATTGTACATTTTAACAAACTAATTCTGGATATGGTCTCAATTAAACGCAAAATAGCATTTTATTATTTTTTAGAATAAATTAATTTATTACTTTAATACTCTTCGTTAGATTAAATACACTTCGTTAAAATAATCGCAAACGATCGATTCTTGTTTAAACGAGAACGATCGAAATCGAACGACACTTCGTTCAATTTTTGAGCACTTAATTATGTTTAACCTATTTTGGAAAGCTACGACCAAACGGTTAAGCAGGAACAAACGGTTATGCAGTTCATGAAAATATTATATCCTATAAAATAGTATCAGGAAGAGTATCCAAAGACCCTAAGCATCGTCGCAATAACGGTATCACAAAATTGTACTGAGCAGCCCAGCTAATTAAATCCAAGCACAAAATCTTTCATTGACTAAACACAATACTGTTTACTTATTAGTTATTGGAAAAATGTTCATAAAATCCATGTCTTTCTTACCAGTGGCCGGGTATCAAACCACCATCGGGTCTATGGCTCGAAATAATAAAATTATCATTTTATCTTTTTACTTACACCAAGCAAGCCATCTTGAATGACGCCGTTGAGACGTATTTCGAGCACAGGACATGGCTTTAGGTCAATATCGCATTCAACAACGAGATCACTGTTATTTTCCGAAACCAGTAAGGTCGGAATTACAAATAGAACGTCTACGCAATTACCACCGACTGAAATAAAACATATAATCGCGTTGCAATCAGTCACAGACTTCAATCCAAAAATTTCTTGCCTTCTTACGATTACGAAATCGAGCACAATAGTGTTGTTGAATTCCGCGAAAAAACAGTTTGTCCATTGCATAAACTACACAAAATTTGTCATCTGATGACCTTTACTACAAAATTAAAGCCACATATAAAAACGAACGTAACAACGTTCCGGTTATCAGGCCGTGATGACATTACGCCTGATCCGATTCGTTACGATTTGTGATAGCATTGCATCCGGCCCGAAACGACAAAATCCTGTCCTTACCGTATGCGAACATTATTTTTCAGAGCACATCATGTGATTAAGATCCGATAAAATCTGTATGATCTATCGGTTCGGATGCAATGTGTACAATCTATATACAATTTTTCTCGGATCGGACGCACTGCGAGCGCGACTTTATATATAAACCAATTATGTTTCACATTTTCGTTTTTGTTCATTTATTTCCTATTTCTGAGAACTGTTTGTTCCACATTCTAAATGACAAGCTTATACATGCTGAGACGAATATTGCTTTTTTTGTAAAAAAGTATTGGATTTCGCAAATATACTTTTGAACATTCGGTTCTTTAAATTTGGGCTAAATCAGCATTCCCGTTCGCAAAATGCAACTTTACAATCACGTACTATACACACAGGTTTACTATTTATGTTTTATCGTATGCATAGTTTTGATCAATTATTGTTTGTCGGTTAACCGATAAGTTAAGATGTACAACAGTATAACAAGGTCCTATTATCAACAAACTATACGTATTCGGTGTTTTAGGATTTGGCAAACAACTGTTTAATATCATCTACTTCAGCAGCTGTTTCAATTCATTCAAACACTGCAGGTGCGTAACATTTCGGCGTTTAGAATACTTCAAATACAATGAAATAAGACCTTCTTTGCTTTTATCGAATGATTTTGATGTATATACTTTTTGTTCCATACCATGTTTAGCGACCCGAACAGCTTAGCGCGAGAGGAGCTTAGGCTGCAGCCCATCCCCACCACCACACTCCTTCCAGACTTGGGCTTACTCTAAAACTTACACAGTATTTTCAAAGGTTAGGTTAAGGCTTAGCATAGTGACAATAGCATAACATGCATTTTACTGAGCTAATATTATGCAATCAACAGTGGAAATAGGAACAGACACATTACAATAATATCTATATACGGCTGTCTGTGAATGTGAACCCGGCCTAAAAGAACAACTGTGTGAGTTGTTATTGCAGTTGAATTTGAAACTTACACGCCTCGTTCGGCAATTTATGGAGCGAAAAGGTGATACGTTGATGTCGGCCATCGCGAATATTACACAAATGAACCGGCAGGAGCGAATGAAGCCGCGGGATTCCGGTATCGTCGATGGCTTCGTGTAGCGCCGTTCGACAAAGGCGGACAAACGACACAAGCAGCCGTGTCATATCACTCGATGCACCGTGAAGGCGCTGCGACAGGTTTAGCGGGGTGTATTTTTGACCAAAATACATACATTCGGCGCTGATATCACATCCGCCGAACAACAAGCTCCGCACACAATCGATATGGTTCATTTCAATGGCCTACACAGAATAGCAAAAAACTATTTTAACAGTAACAAGCACCATCAGATATGTTAATTACACAGCTCATTTTTTATTAATATATCACGCTGACCGAATTTCGCTAAATAGAGAATTAAATAGTGGGGTACACCACAAACAAACTTAGCTCGAAGGTAATAAATAGTGGAGGAGTGGGCGACGACGTGAAAATAAGCTTTAAATCTATTGCTAGCATAAATAGTGATTGTCTTCTGGCAACTTTGAAGGGGACATATTTAGGAACCACAATTTACAACCTCGATAAGAGTGTTGTTATACCAAACGCAGAATAAGCGCACTCTCTCCCCTTTGTCGTTAGCTGTACTGTTTATAGAACAAAATTAGTTCTACGAGCAGTAAAAATGATTTAGTTAAAGTTTAAAGGAAAAAACCCGTAACTGCATTTTTTCCTTTCAAGATAAAGTGTAAAAACTTTCTCTTCCAAGAACTAATCACTGAATATATGAATGTTGGGTGGATTTACAGAGATAGAAGAACTAAAAATAAGGGGAGAAAAAATTTTACTCCATCACACTCCTGCAGTTAGATAGAACACTTACACGCTTTATCCACTTCGATTTTTAAGACAAAAACACGTAAGCGCACTTAAGCATTTTTCCACCAAATTGTTCTTAAAAACAAAATTGCGAAACCGCACTTAAAGCGTTTTTTCACCAATTGTTCGCTCATAATATGTATCTATTATATAATTGCACAAATGGAAAACGTTATGTATGTAGTGACGGACCTGAACAATCAAGTATCGTATCCATAAATCCCCATCGACGGCCATTTGACAAGTTAGATTCGCATCAGGTGTTGCTGCTGCTGCTACTATTGCTGTTGTTGCTGCTGCTGTTGTTTTTGTTGTTGCTGCTGTTGTTGCTGCTGCTGCTGTTGTTGTTGCTGCTGCTGTTGTTTTTGTTGTTGCTGCTGTTGTAGTTTACACTTCAGTAGCAACCTCAAACCCATCGGGCTCAGGAAGTCGGTCCCGAACACCATCCGCACTAGGCAGGCTTTTATAAAATGCTCTTGCGCACGGGTCAACAGCCCCAGCGTCAATCAAGGCAATAAGGTCTCATCTCTTCGCAGTGGAGATGGGAATTCGCCGTGTATAAGCCGGGCCAAGCTGTTGATCTGCTAAAATGGGTCGGACACGCTTCGGTGATTTATCCGATGACAAAGCTATTTTTAAACCCAGTGTCGGCGAAGTTGGTTTTGTAAAATATGGTCGTAGGACGGGATTTATTGTACCGGGACCATTTGTTTTTTGTCCATAAAACAGGCTCTCCGTCGGTGTTGATATTGTAATTAACAATGGCACCTTGCAGAGATTTGAGATCAAAACTGTCTGCTTGTGTCATGTGAGTTATATAGTACGGCCGCTTACGCCTAGCACCAATTATGATGTTGTCCCAATCAGATGGAACATTGACGCGTTGGTTTGCCTTGGCAAACTTAATAGCTGCATGCATCGAATCCGCCTCCATGAATGAAGGCCCGGATTCGAGGTATTTTGATCCACTATTTCGAGACTGTCACTGTTGACGACATGGTGCAATATAGCAGCCGAGAAATTCTTATTACGGTTCTGGCCCGAGCATGTATCAGAGAACACAGAGACGTGTTTAACTATGGGCGGAAGTGAATGAAAATTTTTCAAAACACAACTGCCGATGTCATTGGCACCACGGTTGCCGGTGTATTCGTCCCAGATGTAGCAATATGCATCATTTGGCTTGGCTTTTTCATATATGGTCAGGCTGTAGAGCGCAAGTTTTCGACAATAATACATAATACTAACTTTGTTGCAAGGTGTATACAACACAGCTGTAGGTCGTATGTGATGCTTACAAAACTGCCATCGGTATTCGCCATTTGTTTATCCAACCGTTTTTCGTCCTGAGCATCGTGATGGCGTTCCAAATGAGGGCCCACCACGGTTTTGTCGTGCTCTGTTTTTGCATCACCGCTTAACGTAGACGATTTAGCACAGGTCAGGCACTGATCTTTGTGTGGTTGAAAAAACCAATATTGTACTGTTTGTTGAAGACGCCAAGGTAAAGTTCCTTCGACACAGTGGCACGATCGGTCCCATGTTCGTTCTGTTGTTTCATACATTCCGTATACAATTTATTCATGCAACTTTGTTTTATTTAGTCCAGGTTCCAGGTACTAACGTCGAGAATTTTTACGGTTATAATGTACTTCCATCACCGGCAAGCTTTCGATATGACGCCAGACATTTACTAATGCTTCCTCCGGGGTTTTCTTTGGAGGTGACGCGTGTCCACGCATGTCTTTACCTCCAAACTGCCCCAGGTCACTCCTATGTTTTCGTGGAGTTCAGAGTTTACTGTCATGTTTAAGACTCAATGTTCTCAGCAAAAACTTTTGGCGGACAAGTTTAACAGTTCCATCCGGCCCGATGAGCCAGTAGGTATATGCCGCAGTTCTATTCTTCGTGATCGGATTTGACTTCTTTCGACGAGGTCCATCCACTGCAGGGGTCATGTGCTGCAGTAAGAAGTCCATTTGACGGATCGAGTTAACTTCCAAAAGTCAATACAGATGGCTGCGCGAAATTTGTGGTCGAACTCGCGGTACTTCTCTCCATGTTGAGTATGATTGCAGTTCACAGGCAGCGTTGCCCGTGCCGGTCGCGCTTGACCTTTGTAGTTTTCATATTCTTGACCGCTTTGTCGGAGAGCCTGCTGTTTATTTTTGCGCCATTGCGTTGGTTCAGCTATTTTCCCTCGTTTCGACTTTCTTGCAATGCCTTTCCCGTCGTCACTAACACTATTACCATCCCCGCTGGCATTATGGTAGTCATCGCCGCTGGAATCATACCCAGCATCATCGTGGTCATCATCGACGTATTCATCGTTATCACCGTCCTCTAAATTGTCTATTGCTTTAAACTTTTTACATTGTTTTGGCGTTGTTGTTCGTAATTTAGACGGTTGTTGATACGGGGACGACGCAATGGCGGAGCGCGATGAAGAAACACCCGGACGCGTAGCTGTAGCGGGTTGCCGCGGCGGACCCAGTGAGCCGGAAGACACTGGAATGGGTCGGCTAATCAATACATTTATACCTTCTTCCACAACATGTGTATTGCACCTAATAATGTGATGGGGAACCCAGGGAGCCGCAAAACACATGAATTGGTCGGCTAAAGTATCTCAGTGTTTGATCTATTTGGAAGCCCAGTGAGACGGAAGACACTGTAATAGGTCGGCTAAAGCTCAGATAGGGTATTTTGCACTTCCAAATATCTCATGACGCCTTCGCCATCAGCGTTATGAAATATTATTATTGACAAATATCCGCCATTAGAATGTTGTAAGTACAACTACGTAACTCCCCGTGTGATTGTATTTTACGTTATTTTCGTAGAAGATAAAACACGAAATTTGTGGTTATAAATGTCAAAAACGCGTAAGTGTACATACGCTCATTTGCGTATTTTATCCATTATACTCTAACCTACTAAGCATTTACGCGTTTTGGTTTGTGCTCTATAACGCCATATTCCTTGGAGATATCGCTGCGTGTTATTTCCATCAAACGCAGAACATTTTTTCTACATGTCACCATCTCTAACACAAAACTGCAAAAATGTCAGTTCCGTGTTTTTCCTTTAGACAGTCAAAATTTATTCATTTTGCACAAAAAAACAAAATATAATTATTTTTGGCTATCTACGTAGAATTAATTCCAAACATAACGCTTCTGCAAAATTTTTCAAGTTGGTTCATTTATACCAGTGATTTTGAATTGATTAGACTTGAAATTAACCCAGCTTTCTCAGCAGGAATTAGCTCGAAACTTATTGTACAAATAAAAAGCAGGGTATAAAAGCAAAGACTGTATAAATCTTCAATGATCGTCTCATTTACATACTCCAAAGTGCCTTATAAGAAATACGTAGCAAACGGTTAACTATGGCTATAACTTTAAATCGTTAGGTATTTATACCACTATCCCTACCGTTCCCGTTATTCGGGAAGGCCAAGGCGACAGCTAAAAGACGTCAACAGCACGTCTTGTCTTTTAATACCATCACACGCACACTTCAAATCCTCAAATCCTTTGGAGACTGAATTTTCTACGCCTAAAAATCTCACGCCCAGAACATCCACTCAACGCGTCTCCATAGCGGAACCCACTGCCCTGAGAAAGGTCAGCTATAACTATGAACTCCTTACTGGAAAAAGTCAGCTCTGCAAAAGATATTTTCCGGTGAAGTTCAATTTGTCTATTCCACAATGCTCCCACTAGAACATCCCTGGCCTTTAGTAGATTGGATCATTAATAGTACATTATGACTTAAAATAGTGAAATCATCAATAACTGTTTTTCAAAGACACAGGCTCACAAACAAAGGTACTCCGCAATGTATCTCAAAGATTACGCGATTACGCGCTAACTATAATTACACGATGTATTCATTAGAAAACCTTGGTATCCCTCGGTCAAACAGTGCTGCGTGAGTAGCAGTTGGACTGATTAGCCATGTTTTACGTAATAACTTAGTGCAGTAACAGCACAGTATATGGATTTTCGTTGGTAGAGTAACAAACTAGAGGTACAACGGATACGGAATTGGCTCGAATAACGGTCACCCGGTTTTCATTAGCCCACTGGATACCAAATACCAGTTGCCGGATTATAGTAAATAATGGTATCCTATGGTGACTCAAGCTTTCTACACTACTATAGTGTAAGGTATATATATAAATTTTATACGCAAGTGATTAATTAGTATAAGCTAATATAAAGAAACATTGCAAAATCTGCAATATTGACGAATGAATTTAAATAATCCAACCGATTTTTGCGCAAGGTCCCAAAAAAAGGAAATCCCGCGGAGAAAGTCTTCGAGACATTCGCTTTGAAAAACCGTCTCAAACAACAGCCGAAAACTTTAATAATGTCTGATGGCAAGCATATGCCGGTTGCAAAAGTGCAGAGAGACAAAAAACGATCCATTCCAGCGAAAACAATATAATGTAAATGTGCAACATCTACTTGGCAGGCTTATTCTGTCAACTTGTAAGCCCCCGCTTGCGCTATCCAGCTGAATAGCAAATATTCAGTATACCTGTAGCAATGATAGGCTATAGCATTACCGTGTCTCGTGTCAAAACACAAAAGTCCAATATACATAACGACTCAAAGACAACAAATAAAAACCTGGACCCGCGATGTCATTTTTTCTTTTTTATAATTATTCAAATTTCTTACATTTAAATTAAAATTTTTCCTCATTTTTTATTCTTATAATGGCAAAAATCTGACTTTTTTCCACGTGCTCGACTATGAGAAGGGAGTATTTCCGTGCTACACTACATCACTTCATTTCAACGGTGTTCGGACTTCCGGGGATAAAATTCAAAGAAAGAATATAATTATTTGTCGTGGAATCGCGGCAAAATAATTAAAAACAAAAGTTTACAACTTACATAGAACAGGGCTGTTAGTTTGCGAAATTCGTCTGCAGATACTGAATTTAGTATTGAGCCGTGACGGATCAAAGACGACAGCTTACAACGGAACCCCTTAAATCATAAATAATAATTAGGCATAAATCAGCGATTATTATATCTAAAATAACAAAAAACGCGTTTAAGTGGTAGAATAACCGTAATTGATAAGCATTTCTGTTTTATAATTGAACATAATATACATATACGTGTGTAACAATATGTTCGATTCACACCACCGCAGTTAGACAAACTTGTATGTATAAAACTAAAACTCACCACAATGTACATGAAACAGATATAAACTTCGTAATATGTCATAGGAGATCTAAGGCGGACGTGTAGCACTACAATCCATCAATAAACACTTTTCGTATAACGACCATTCTGAATCAGTGAACCGCGGCAACACTATTAGGTGATAAAACATTTTTAATAGAAAATACAGGCCAAATTGTTATTAAATTTTTTTATATTTTTCATTCGGAACTGTAATTATATAAACCCAGCACTGTATTTATAGGTCCGTTCTGAAGATGCAACGAAACTGAAGAAAAAAGAATAAAAATTGCTATAGAGCTTGTAAAATTTGAATAAATTAGCTTATAACAGTGAAACAGATAACGGATATGGTGTTACAAGTCCACATGTGGACAAACCGATGGTTGAAACGAAGCGAGCAGAGTTTCCACCGAGGGCGAAGCATGATGGTTGACTTACAGAGTTTCTACAGGGATTTGTTTTTGTCTGTCGCTGTCACTCATACTCATCTTCGGGTAAGTGGATTTCGACAAAATTTCATTTGGTCGATAGCGAAAGTACGACGAATAGCGACCGCACGTAAGATTTTTTCAAGAGTTTAGTTTATTCGAAAAAGGTCAGAATATGTTAAAGGTTACTGTTAAGGGACCATAGGTGTCCATATGGGTAGAAAGTCACACCGCTCCTACGGGTCGGTCCGCCTCAAACCAAATCTACCCCTGACAAGTTCCAATCACCCTTCCGCGACCGAAGACAAGCTAAAAAGTTTCAAAGAAAATCGACAAAACGGGGGAAAATTTGGCACAAATTAGACCAACTTTGCAAAAATTGATGGAAATTTTAGCAAAAATTAGGTGTAAAACTATGAGTTCCTGAAAATTTCCAAAATTCCGAGACCGTCTACCCTACCTATGCCAACGGACGTTTGACTCCTATGTTAAGGGTAATCAAATTAATCCAGCTGTTATGAGGCTACAACGATATCCAGGAAATTTAGAGCAAATTAAGTCAAAAAGGCCCGGCCTGTCCACAGTGGGAGATGCAAATTCTGGGGCCCTCAAATTTCCAAATTCCGCATGTTCGAACTAAACTTTCCTGAAAACCCATGTTTAATTAAATCCATGATTTATTAATGTCTCTAAATTCAAAATTGCCAGTTCAGACCACTGGACAGGTCCAGACAGTTGAAATTATTCTAGCCTGATCTGTAAATTCACAAAATCTAAAAATAAGCCCCTGTGAATTTGGCACGCAGTTGGAAAAAATTTTATGTTTTTGGCTGAAAATTAT
The DNA here is from genome assembly GCA_030248225.1 of Trileptium ribeirensis. Taxonomy (NCBI): domain Eukaryota; kingdom Metazoa; phylum Nematoda; class Enoplea; order Enoplida; family Thoracostomopsidae; genus Trileptium; species Trileptium ribeirensis. Next base: position 34,041 of record JASANE010004050.1, on the reverse strand, counting down.
TTTCTGATTTAGTCGGTCCGGGCCGAAAAATATTTTTTCAGATTGCATCACTACCAATGATATACATACATTTGACAGGTAATGGCGTACATATTGTGACCAATTTCGACCAATATTAATGCGCCAGTCCAGTTTAAGCGGTAACTAAGAAGTTGCTTTCAATGTCAGTAGACAGTTTTTTGCAGTTTACTTACAAATATATTAGCTTTTGTCGTTAAAGACCATTGATTTTTGAAAATTTGTGATATTCCTGTCCAATTCCCAGTTCAATCGGGGTGCCCCCTAGTTACGGGAGATCGTCGAAAGTAAGTGCTTCACTACATGTTCATATGAGCATCTATTCCATGTTGGACCTCGCCCGTAGATATGATACGTTTTAAACATCGGGACTAAACTCGTGCAAGAGCACCATTTGACTCACTTGTTCAGCTGCAATCATTAAAGCGCTACAATTATTGTGCTCGGTATGGATGCGACAGTCTGCACCGATTCTTAGCAAATAGTCGACCGCTTTACAAAAATAATGATTATGATCACATTGAAACGCAGCAGCGCGGATCAACAATGGAAGATCTGAAATTTAGTGTCGATCGAACTATAGAGCATTTATACTAACTAAAGATATTCTTAATAATAATCAATAACCAAAGTTTGCCTTGGGGTCCTACATATTTTATCTATAAAACTTATCGGTTTACCGTGAACCGTAATAATTATGTAATATCCGCGAAACCGGTAACGTTTAGCATCTCAAACTAGCAGCTCACAAGCGAGGATGAAACGAAGCGAGCGTGGTTTCATTTTTAAGTTAACATTTGCTTAATCCCCTGTGACAGGCTGTGTTTGATGCTTCACCTCCCTAAAACCTTTTTAAAATCTCAAAACCTCGTCGACTCTAAATACATAGAAAACAACACTAACAATACAATCAAGTATTTGTGCTGGTCTTTAGATAACCAAACCATCGTAGTATTCTACTTACCAGAAAATATATTTAGACAATTCTTGATGACATGTACACAATACGTAGCGAAACAACTCTGAAGAGAGACTATTTTCAGAAAATCGGGTTCATTGATCCTAAACTCGTGAAAAAATATGAAATATGCACGATCGACTCTACATAACCAAATCATTACATTCAGCATACCGAAAAACCTCTACGTAGACTACCTTTGATGCCATGTACCACACTACTGAAGACCGATGACAACGCACTTTGAAGTCGGGTTCGTCGAACGTATAACCCTTGAAACCCTATGAGAAGGTAAAATATAATTAAGTTGTACTCTAAATAGCAAAGCAATCGAATACAGCGTGCTTGATAACCTAATAGGCATTCATTGTAAGGTAAAACACGCAATAACACAGCGACATATGAAAAATCGTTATTTGTGGCTGTAGATCTCGCTGAGCTTTTTATTTTCGATACGAAACCCGTGTAGCGAAACAATGGCTGCGAAATACTGGTACCCGTATGGCAAGATTTGGCAAAAAAACCTTTAAAAACGTGTTTTACCCATTTTTACCAGAAAGATGGAGTCAGGGCTGTTAGCGCTCAACTAAAGGCACATCATCATCACTATTGCCATCGAAAAAAATTGTCGAAATCCGTCGATCAGAAAATGAGTCATGCGTGACAGCGACAGACACAAAAAATTTTCACGATGTTCGCATAGCGCCCTCAGTGGGAACTCCGTTCGCTCTGTTTCTATAAATGCTCAAACTACAAGCTAAATTTTGTATTATTTTTCATGATTTACAAAATTTGAGGGTTCCCACTTTTAGGACGTGTCATTTCCCAGGTTAAGGTGTGGCATGCGGAAAGCCATTAAAATATATAATATGTAATAAGTTGAAGGTGCAGCATTGTTTGGAAATTTCACGTAGGTTTGGTCGAAAATTCCGCGCCGAACGATAATTTTTTCTATGATAGGAGTATATAAATGCTTTCTTAAACTTGCATCTCTAGCACGGCCCTCGAACTATTTTTAATTTTGGATAGAGTGCCGGCATAGTGAAATTTCGCGAAAATCATTTGCTGCTTTCGGCAATATCTAACTCCCTTTTTGGAGACATTCTATATTCCGGCAAATACTGGGCAGCGTAATTTGATTTGCAATCATAATTGCATCAGATAGGATATTAACAGTGGTTACAAAACCAAAGTCTATTCTCCGGGTATAGGCTGTGAGCAAGGATGAGAGTAGTTGGCTATAGAAAAGCAATTTATGCGGTAGTAAATATAATTGAAAGCGTTTTCCTACTGGCTCACTCTGGATCCAACGGTATGAGGTAATGCATTTCTGGCTTCGCAAAACTGCCCCAAAAGTACCTAGTGGAACAGAAGTAATTGTACCTGGGGAAGGAGAAAATAGGGGTTACACCAAGTAAAACGCGTTATTTTAACCAAAACACCAATCGTCTAAGAAAAGAGACAAAATTCCTATTTTCATGTTTTCAGTAGGTTCGCGGATAGCCATCAAGTGGTCCAGTATAGCCTAAAGAATCTGTTGTTTACGAATATTAGCGTGTACCATGGAAATTTCTATGCTTTGGAGTAATAATGAGGATATAAAAATAGGCTTAAACTAGTGTTGTGTAGAAAGGTTTGAACTCATAAAATGACTGGAGTGATTTACACCAGGCAATAATTTCACTGGCACCAGACCGCTCCTTTTGTGCAAAGTCCTATATTTCCAACCGAACGAAATAGCAAACGTTCCTAAAGTCCAAATTTTCAAAACGCACCGTAACCCCATATGCATTTATAAAAAAACCTTGAATCAGACACTCACACAGATAAATTATATTGGCGTTTACATTCTAATTTTCAACTCGGTTAAAACGACGGACCCGTTTCTGATTGAAAATAATATTTAATAAGTTTTTTGCGCTAGAGTAATTTACGAGTACATGCAATGTTCGTTAAATATTATCGCGTATAATACTCACCGCCCACTTTAATGACGATTCGTGTACATTAACGTAATTAGTAAAATCATACATTTTACTTTTCGAAATGTTTAGATTAACCATTTCCAACTACCTATCAGCAAATTTAAGAGCTTACTACAGTGGGTGTATTCTTCAATTATATTAATAGTTATCGGAACGCCTCGAAAATTGGATTCAAGCAATTTTGACATATTCACATACGATATCCATCTCACACAATGAAACGCCATGCCACAATCTTAGTGCATGAAGGTATGTTTATATTAAATGACGTGATTCTGCACAAAAAAGAGAATTTTAACACGTTTTTATTCGGTTTACCGCTTTTTCGGAAAACTGAGGGACGACAATAATAAACTAGCTGAAGGCTGAACCATAATGCACATGTGGAAGTCAAAAATATTTGTAGAATATCCGAAAGACGTCAGAAAAATCACAATTCCATCGTTTACGTCTATTATTTTCTTATACAGGATATGCGGCATCCTTCGGCACGAACTTGGTATAGCAGCTTGCCGAAAACCTATAAAAATGATAAAATACCATTCGTACCCTTTTTGGATGTTGGATTGACGAAAATGTGCGACGTATTCTGACTGTAAAGCGTTCGGGCGTCGTTCAAATTCCCGGTTAGCACAAGCATGTCGAACCGTTCTGAAAGAAAAATAACTCCTCAGCCAAACAACATCAAGAAACATTCAAAAGATTTTACACAATATCCCAACAGATTAAAAATACCTCTAGCAGTCAGAGGAGAATTAAGTGTGGCACAGTTTGGGCATCACACGCCGAAAAGTTATTACATTCACACCATCAATGTAGCACCATTCCTAGAAACTATGGCCAATGCTCGTCGTATGAAATAGCTCTTTGTTTATCCTACTTCCAAAGACCAGGTATTCTGGTTGAAAGGTATTGTCGGCGCCAAAATAAAAAACGACCGAAATTGCAATGGATCGAAATTTTGTTTAGTCACAATCGAAATGATAGAAATTTCGGTTAATCGAAATCGATCGAAACTTCGATCAATTATTTTGTACTTATTTCTGGATGTGACTATAGTTTTAGGCTATTGTCTTACATCACCCAAAGCAGTTCACGAGCTTAAGAAGCACACATCCTCCGTACACGTCAGACGGTAACTAACGTCAATAATATTGTTATTATACGTCAATTACTAAAAGTTATATAATGTAATAAAAATTACAAAATAGTGTTTATGATTGGCTTCTAACAGAACGTTCCATGGCGCTACGGATAGTGATCTACAAGGCTAGTTTCGTACACAGGTAGAAGACAAGACTTTAAAAGTGTCAACCCTACTTATTAGAGGCTTTTGACTACATTTCCTAACAGTAGTTGCTGCTGATTTGACATTATAAAACATACCTTGGAGAGATATGTCGGACAGCTCAAGCATCTTCGTCATGTCCTGCAGAGCTCTTGATTGAGAAGGCTGCAAATAAATATTGTGCATAAAGCATAATAAATTAAGGCAATAAAGCAGACAAATGTTATGTATAATATATGGTGTGATATGTAGTATAAGTAATAATAAATGTTATGTATAATTCTGTGAAGCTATGTAAAATGTAGCAACATATGCCATCATGTACAATGATATAACCAAAAAGCAGATATAGCAATGCCCAAATTGCAGTATGCTAAGCAAAAACAATAGTTGCCGGAAGGAAAAATAAAATTTCTGATGGATATACCAAAAATATGAACAATCCAGTTCAAAACGAAACCATGTCTCCACCTCTACACACTAACACAATTATCAGGGTCATATTACGAAACCATGTACGTTTGAAACACCACTTTTTGAAGCCAAAATGAAACGTTTTCGTATGTACAGTTTCTAGACCCCTTCCGACATAAAAAACACTGAATTTTTCTAATATAGATGCTACAGTGGTCGGAAAGGTCACCCTTGTGGGTCAAATTTTAATCCGAAATAAGTCATTATTCTGTAGGTTGACGCAGTGACATGCGAGCCATGGTCTGTTTTTATGCAAGTCGGACCAAAATGGTCCCCGTCAAGCCATTCGGAGAACTTGCGACCTAAAATTGGCACCCTGATATGTGTTAGTCGGGGGCTACACCTGAGGTCGGGGGCTACACTTCAGGTCGGGGGCTACACCTTCCTACAACATACATTGCGTGAAACTTTGGCTACTTCTAGAGATTCTAGATTAATTTTAAGACGCTGGTACTGTAAAACAAACACAATTTATGTATGAATAACTTACATTTAGGTGACGATACCAAGGACAATGCGAAGAATAGATGTGCGGGCAGGCAGAACGGTTCCCTAGCTACAAAGTTAACAGCACGGCCCCATATCATGGTGCAATGATGACAAATTATGATGAACTTATATACTAATATGGTTCTTGCCACCTTCGGTTTCTTTTATTATATATGCGATCGGGGGGGCTACACGTCAGGTCGGGGGGGGCTACATTTTCATTAAAGATTTTTAATACATTGGTCGATTCTAGTGGGGCGTTACTATGTTTCTATCCGGCCTATTGTAAGACGGTATGCTAAATTTGGCTTTTTTAAATTTAATTTTCGGTAGGTCGGGGGGTACATTTTGCATACCCCATTTTTGGCACTTTATGACCTTCGACCTCATAATCAAACAACACATGGACAGACGCTAATATTCTTTTATTTCAATAACACCTGTACTGATTACGATTACCGTTATATAGCATGTTATATAGCATTTTTGGCATTAGTGCACTTTGACGTTATTTACCAGCGCATACAAGTTGCGAGATTTGACCTTGGTCGGAGGGGGGCTACATTTCACGAAAAAAATTTCCGGAAGCTTAACATCATCTTCAGCGTCAACGCTTACTCCTAAGTTTTTGCGGAAAAATTAGAAAACACCAAAGAATCACAGTGAAATGAAAAACACACATGTATCACGTGCTGGTGATACGGCGAACATTTATAGTGGGACATGTGTTTTTGGCTTCATTTGACCAACCCGGTTTGAAGACCTCTGGCTCATTCTATGTTAGGGGTACAGGTACAGACATTAAATTTTCTTCCAAAAGACTGGTCCTACGGGCCAAAAAGTGCTGATGTACCCCCGACTAAAATGGCTTGGTTTCGTGAAGTGAGCTATCAACACATATTTGATTTTTAATGATATCAAAACGTAACTTTCACCAATGAAAGCGACATAAATGAATGTTGTAAAAAACTGCTTCAGATGCAATTGTTACAAATTTGAATCAATGAATGGAATAAAATGTGCACCAGCATTACTATGATCAAATTATTGAAAAATTTAGCTAAAAAATTAGGCGACAACAACCCCTAGCCGCGAGAAGTTGGCAAACATGCCATTTTGAAAAATTTTGTTGATACTAAACCACTTGTAACACTCTATTAATAGTATTCACTACAATTGGCTGTCTCTTTACGAGCAAACAACGAGCTAGCAGCATATAGATGTGAGCGGCGTCAGTTTAACTAAAAGCCGTCGTCACATATCAATTATATACTACAACAAAGCTATAGATTGAAATTGAAAACCAAAAATTTTAAAAATTATGCAATAAATTTGCACAATTTTGGTACAAATGTGGACATTTCAAAATTAACGAAACAGCTTACCAAATAAAATTCGGGTACATGTAAAAAGCTTGGAATGTCTTCTACTGGAATTAAAATTTTTCTACGCACATGCCGAGGGTCCTGTAAAAAACACAAGAATCAATTATAATTATTATTTAAATATATTATCAATGTTCCTCATGACCATGATTAACAGGTAGCTTGTGTTATCGCCAAGATGGTGAATTCTGAGTGTTGAATATGTATGTATTTATACAGAGCGAGAGGAATGAGCAGAGTTTACACCGAGGGCACAAGGGAAAAATCGTGAAAATATCTTTTTTTCTGTTGCTTTCATTCATAACTCATTTTCGGATGGACGGATTTCGAGAAATTTTTTGTTCGATAGCAAAAGTTATGACAACGTGCCCTTTACTTGAACGGGAACAGGTCCTAACCCATCTTCCGGGACAAAATGGCAAAAACAAATTCTTAAGGATTGTTTGCCAAATATGATCATACGGTTCCAGCGTTTCACAGCCCATATCTCGCGACACCGGCTTTAAAAATGGAGATTACGTGGAATTAGCTCATCGAGATCTACAACTTTGCTGACCACCACTTTTTTGTGAGACTATTCTCTGATCAGCTGCGGACCCGAATAAGGCTTGCGACCATTTGCATGAAATGGCGATTTTTGATTGTCGGCGTGGTGTTGCGTGTTTTACTTAACATTACGTGCCTATTACGTTATCAAGAACGCTGGATATGATGGCTTTGCTATCTAGAGTCCAGCTTGACTACATTATACCTTTTCGTAAGGTTTCAACGGTTTTACGGACGACGAACCCGTTTTCCAAAATGTAGTTCGTTTTCATTTGCTTGCTTATGTATAGCGTCCAGCGGTTCTGAAGACTCAATACAATGATTTGGCTATCTAGAACCCAGCATGTATATATATCATGCATTTTCAATGGGTTTAGGGATAATGAACCCGAATTCCAGAATATAGTCTGTCTTCATATGTCTGGTTACAGATTATGATCTTGGTTACTGGTATTGCGTACAGGGCATCAAGAATAGTCTATATAGGTTTTTTCGGTACGCTGGACTATGGTATCGGTATCTAAAGATCAGCACGAATACTTCGTGGGTTTTCAGCTGTTTTCAATGGGTTTAGGGTCTACGAGGCTTCAGGGTTTTAATGGGTTCGGGATTACAGATGTTTTAGTGTAGTATATATAAAGGACAAAAACATGTTACAAGTGATTACACAAAATGGCCCTGTATGATCGCTGCGTTTCACCCTTGCTTGCGAAATGCTAGTATAAAAACAGGTACACAGTTATATCGGGCATTACATTACAAAATGAACCGCCAAATATGAGCCATGCTGCTTGAATAGTTGAAGAGTTATACCCGCTTCCTGTTAATTTTGGAAATCACATTACAAGTATATACAAGGAGGATAAATTGATTTATAACAACAGTACAACTCGAGCAGTTGCGTAGATATTGCCGTTTTTGCATAATGGCTGGCATGGACCCATTCAAAATAATGACGATCTGCAGCTATATAGAGAACTATCTGCAGCTATATAGAGAATGAATGTTTGTACATAATGAGAATAATATACCTCGAGTAGTTACGGGGATATTGCCGTTTTTGCATAATGGCTGGCATGAACCCATTCAAAATAATGACGATAACAGTACACTATCTGCAGCTATATAGAGAATGAATGTTTGTACATAATGAGACTAATATACCTCGAGTAGTTACGGGGATATTGCCGTTTTTGCATAATATGGCTGGCATGGACCCATTCAAAATAATGACGATAACAGTACACTATCTGCGGCTATATAGAGAATGAATGTTTGTACATAATGAGACTAATATACCTCGAGTAGTTACGGGGATATTGCCGTTTTTGCATGATGGCTGGCATGGACCCATTCAAAATAATGACGATAACAGTACACTATCTGCAGCTATATAGAGAATGAATGTTTGTACATAATGAGACTAATATACCTAGAGTAGTTACGGGGATATTGCCCTTTTCGTATATTTTGGGTTATACGGATCTATTTAGAAATTCTTTACCCAAATCCTGGATCCTGACGGATCCAAGTAACAAAGCATTGTATACAGTATTATAGAGCTTTTTGCTCCACAGAAAGAGTATAAAAAGCTCATATAACTTAGCCTTTTGTCCAGATACAATCCATATCATGTTTTGTCAGGCCCCTTGTTGACCCGAGTCGAGCCCACAGGGTCCCATTTGACACCACGAAAGAGTTGGAATACGTTTTGGCCTCTAAGCACGGATAAAATTCTAAGCTTTCGAATAAGCTATCGCACAAGTTAATCCGAAGAGCCGAAGTTGAGTTAAGCATATCACCCAAAAACACCCAAATACGACAACGTCGAAATTTATCGCTATGAAAAGTGAAGAGTCTTCTTTACGCTCGTGGCGCTCACTACTCAGAACTCCATAATAGCTGAAACTAATAAAGAACGATTATTGTCATTATCGTCATCCCATTGTAAATTTAGGACAGGAAATCGTGGACCAGCGCAAACGCAAAGCTAGGTACACGATTAGTTCCTAGTATATGTAGAAAAAGGTACAAAAATAAATTAATCCAATCGTGACCTGCTAATGATACAGACAGACAAAAACCAATTTTTGCACAATAAGTAACGAATATTTAGAGAAAATCTACTATTGCTCCGTTTCAATAATGAAACTGTGCTACAAAATAGGGATATACAACTCGCAATATTCCATCGTCAGAATATCACCATCTACGTATACATCCAGAAAGTCATCAAAACCATTACCGTTGCAAACTACTCTTATACGTACGATATATTCATGCTTCAGTCCATTGTGCAGATAGTGCTTAAACGCTTCACCGACAGTTATCTTATTTGTTCGCTTGACAATGTGATTCGTCGCCGACTTTGACAAACGATCACTATGGTTTCTAAAACGCAGAAAGAACAATACTAATGAATCAGATCGAGAACATAACTTTGTGTACCTCACCGAGCGTTGCTGTATTGTAATTGTTAGAAATGGTGACATTAACAGACCATCGGAGGTTTTTACTAATTAACAGTCAGAGGGACTTGACTTGCGCCAAGAGAGTGGCAGTCGAAGTTATAAAAGCAACAATTCGTTTTGCTCGAAGCCAAAAATTTTTTTTATAACTATGGCTTTACTGCCGTTTATATGACATGGCATTAAAAATTTAGACACCGCTTATAGACATAAATACCTATAGAAATTTTTCCGACATTAGTTCTCAAACATACATTTTGATACAATACTAGTATCTCGCGAGAGATGATGAAACGGAACTAGCGTGATTTCATCTATTAGTTATCATCACCTGTAACAGGCGTTTTGTTTGACGTGTATATCATACAAGTCTTCTGGATCCACTGAATCCTCATACCTCATAAGCTGGTCTGATAGAGGTTAAAGAAAACTACCTGTTATACATGTCGAAAAATCTATAATAGTTTATCTGCGGCGCAAAAACAATGTATAACTAAATAAAAGCCGATAGACGGAATTTTTCGGTAAACTGGGTTCGCCCACAGTCGGCTTTAAACCACCTCAAGCACACTGAAAAAATATGGTACAGTTAAGATGAATTTTGAGTGAGCATACCATCGTGTTCCGCGTGCCGATAAACCTATATCATCATTTTAAATACAGTAAAAGCAATATATAACAAATAACTGAAGGCAGACTATATCTAAAATGGGGTTCGGCGATACTGGACCTGCTGAAAGCTACTGAAAAGGCCTGAAATATACGTGCTCGAGCTTAAAAAATCAAACCATTGTATTCATCATAACAAAAACCAATTTTATACGGCATTCTTGAAACTATGCAATGTATAACCAAGCAAACGAGGACAGGCTATTTTGGAAATCGGATTCAACGATCAAACTGGATTATGAAGACTCATTCGACTCCGCAAAAGCAGTTATACGAAGATCTCTGATCGACAAATGGCGTACACGTGTTAGTCATAGCAGAACATCGCGGGAGGTCGGACCGCTTGGTTTCACGGACAGAGAGCAACGTGTGATAAGCTTCGTTCAAGCTTGTGGCACCCTGACACAACCGACTGCGTCTGCAATGGTACAGGCAAGGTCAAATCAAAATCGGGTTGATCGGCAATAAACCAACTGAAAGTCTCCGAAAAATCATGAAAATATTTGTGCTTGGCTCTAGATAACCAAAGTATGTATCCAGCCTACCAAAAATACAACTAGACACAGTGATATAGGCCATTGCCCTGTACGCAATACATGACCAAACAAATGAAAACAGACTATATTTTGAAAATCGGCTTCGTCTACCGCAACTCACTTGACACCCATTGAAAAGGTATAACAAATTCCATGAACAGGAATTGGATAAAAACATCTGTGCAACGTTGATGAATTTGTGTAAGTTTGTGCAAACTGAAAAATACTTTTTTTCAGTCATACCGATGTCCTTCGTTACTTTACTCACTAAAATATATAAAACAAGCAAAACGCTGAACTCCTCCGTTTACTGTTCAAAGTATTCGGTCAAGCCTTTTCTCATTTCATTCACTAAAATATCGAAAACAAGCAAGATCCCAAATCCATTTCCCGATTTACTGTTCAATGTTCTCGCCTACTGTATAAGATGATAAAGGTGTTTTATTCAAGATATTAAAACAAGATTACCAATTAAAACACTGTACGCCCCAGCTGAATTTTCTCTCAGACGCTAAAATATCAAAAATACTTATTTGATGCACCCCTCATTAAGTAATAATGCAAAGTTGCAGTTGTAAAATCAAACCTCTCCGCAAACTTTAAATAAAATTTCATTTTCAAAGGAAGATAAAACAATTACGATGGGGTATTCAGGATGCTTGATAGCCTAATTTAGACACTCGGTATAAGGTAAAAACATGTAATAACAAGCCGAAATTTGAAAAATCGATATTTGTGGTACAACCTTGACGAGACATAGTGCAGCGTCCCAGGAAATGGTACAGCGTTGTCGAACCACAGATGCCCTAGGGAGTGATGGTCACATAAAAAGTGATGTACAGCAGAATTGTAGATCTCGATGACATGACACTATTTCGAGATAGTCTTCGTTTTTGACGCCATTCTTGTGTCGCGGACAGGAGATAAGAAACAGTGGTACTCGTGTGGCCAGATTTCGCAAAGAACGTACAATGTTGACGAACCACAGATGCCCCAGGGAGTGATGGTCACATAAAAAGTGATGTTCAGCAAAATTGTAGATCTCGATGACATGACACTATTTCGAGAAAGCCTTCGCTTTTGACGCCATTCTTGTGTCGTGTCGCGGACAGGAGATAAGAAACAGTGGTACCCGTGTGGCCAGATTTCGCAAAGAACGTACAATGTTGACGAACCACAGATGCCCCATGGAGTGATGGTCACATAAAAAGTGATGTACAGCAAAATTGTAGATCTCGATGACATGACACTATTTCGAGATAGCCTTCGTTTTTGACGCCATTCTTGTGTCGCGGACAGGAGATAAGAAATAGTGGTACCCGTGTGGCCAGATTTCGCAAAGAACGTACAATGTTGACGAACCACAGATGCCCCAGGGAGTGATGGTCTCATAAAAAGTGATGTTCAGCACAAAATTGTAGATCTCGATGACATGACACTATATCGAGATAGCCTTCGTTTTTGACGCCACTCTTGTGTCGTGGACAGGAGATAAGAAACAGTGGTACCCGTGTGGCCAGATTTCGCAAAAAAAACCTTTAAAAATCCTGCTTTCGACATTGTACCCATAAGGGCTCAGCGTCATCCCTTTGCTATCGAAGAAAAAATTTTAACGAAATATCTATAAGCCGAAGGTTAAGTTATGTGTGACAGCAACCGACAAAAATTTTATTTCCTAGCGTCGTCACTGGAAACTCCCGTTTAATTCGATTCAACTAGATGCCATACTGAGACCGTTCGGTTTATCGCCATTGAGTTTAAGTATCGGTTAGCTAGATGAAGCCTGACAATTGGCCGATTCTGGTCCGCATAAATTTTGTAGCTATACCTGAAGTCTCAGGTTGAAATCAACATCATACGCCCACCAAGCTAGCAACTCGCCTGCGATGATTGGAACGGAGTTAAAGTGGTTTCATCAAGTGGTAATTTTGTAACAGGCTTTATAATTTATGTATATACTGCACTAAAACCCCTGAAACCGTGAGTCCATTGAAAACCTAAAATCTCGTCGACCCTAAACCATCGAAATCAACTGAAAACGCCCGAAGTATTCGTGTTAGCCTCTAGATAATCAAACCATGATGTAAAGGAAAATCTATACATAGAATATTCTTCTTACCCTTTAAGCCACACATAACCGAGATGCAGAAGACAGACTATATTCTGGCAATCGGTTTCATTGACTCTAAATCCATTGAAAACATCTGAAGATGTAAGGAATATTCGTGCTGGACTCTAGATAATCGAACCATCGTATTCAGAGTACCAAAAAACCTACATGGCTAACTCTTGATGCTATGTAAGCTATAAATAACAAAAACAAACAAAAACTCATTACATTTTGGAAATCGGGTTCGTTCACCGTAAAACCCTTGAAACCTTATGAAAAGGTATAATGTAGTCAAGTTGGACTCTAGATAGCAAAACCATCGTATTCAGCGAGCTTGGTAACCTAAATAACACTGGTTGTAAGATAAAACACGCAACAACACGTCGAAATTTGTAAAAATCGCCATATATTTCTGACAGAATCGACGAGCAATATTCGGGCACACAGCGGCCCAGGAAGTGCTACTCCAAAAATGTCATGGTCTGCAAAGTTGTAGATCACACCGAGCTGATTCTGTCATGAAAAATGACAGTGTTATAGACTAGGTTTTTCGATGCGAGGTTTGTGTGGCGAGATATGGGCTAAGAAAGACTGGTACCTATATAGCCAGATTTTGAAAAAACGCTTAAAAACCATTTTATGCCAATTGACCTGTTCCGTTCAACGAAAGGGCACGTCACCATTACTTTTTCTATTGAACAAAAAATTGTACAAATTCGTTCGTCCGAAAATGAGTTGTGAATGACAGCGACAGACAAAATAAATTTTCACGATTTACCACTAGCGCCCTCAGTGGGAACTCCGCTCACTCCGTTTCAACAAATTCGGTATAAATGATTTTTCTATATGAGCTGATATAATCGACCGCGTTCCAAGCTGCTCCTAAGATACACCAAATTGTCATCTTTTCACCAAATTAAGATTTTTAACGTTTTACTAGAAAACAATTTTGTATATTTCTCTGCCAAACCAGAAGTTCTATTTTTTGATTTGGTACATTTCATAAAGTTTTTCAATGGCCTCTCTGCATAAGATAGGCTAGCCGAGGAATTTGCGAGGTTTCACATCCGCTGGACACTGATTCACAATAAACTCGCTGCGTGTAGTTCCAATGCTTCAAATACAGCTGCATTGCTTCAGCGGTACTGAAATGAGAATTGTTAATACTTTCATCTCTGTAAATTCAACGCCTTAGCCACGTTACAATGTGCTCTAAACCCGATACCAAGAATACCACCTAACTTACTGTTTAAGCCGACTCGAAAAGCTCATTGATGGCTTAGATACCGCAATCAACGAACGATTAGTATCGCTGGTGGACGTCTTACTGCAGTTGCTGTTACTTTCTTCGACGATGACGCAGCAATCATTTGGAGCTCGCTTCTTCAAAAGCGTTTTATTTTTACCAAATTTCTTGTCACGGTAAAGACCAGAAGCAATAGTCGCGTTTAGACGACTTCGATTGAACATCTTGCAACTTGAATTGATGATACGGCCATTTTTCTAAAAAAAAGAACAAACTAATATGCTACATGGAAAAATCAAGGAAACAAAATATTAAGAAAAAATTCAGCATACAGCTGCATTAACCTAATTGAAGCACGCCTGTATTTTAATACCAGCAGCGCGAAAGTTTTGGAGGTTGAGTTGCAACTGGTAGGCAGTTTAGTGTACTAGGACCCTCCAGTTTGATACGAACACAATTCCCAAAATATACAATATGCATTTTGTATCGTCACAAATCCACAATGTCTTAGCACATGTCAACCAAGTCAATGACCAAAAACAAATTTGCCATTGAACTCCGGGTGTTAGCAAATAATTCTTACTTTTAGTAAAATTTCGGATTGTCAGTTTGTAGATGTTTTTCTTGTGGCATCCATAACTAGAGTTTGCAACGTTCGGTCGGCTCGCTATCTAATCTTTTTTCGCGCATTTTAGTAAGACCCAAAAACGGATTCCAAGTTTGCCATGTAAAAGTGGACCGAAAGGGAAATGTTCGGGCAAAAAAAGACGCCAACGAAACAAATTTTGGCACTATCTCGACAACCACCGCAGATATTTCAGCAAAATCAGTTTTTTTTCTGCAGAGCAATAAATTAAGGCTCTACGTCTATACAGAAAGTTCTTTTCCGGAAGTGCAAGATTAGGGTTTACGAGAACCGAAATACATCGAAAACGGCCATATCTTTATAACAAATAAATATACGGCTGATGCTGTGTTCATTTTGTAGAGCGAATGAAGCTCTATGTAGATGTTATGATACGTTTTTGCTGTAGTTACTTAAAATAACACAAAAACAGCTTTAAATTACCCAAAGACACCCGACATACACGAAAACAGCCGTATATCTAAAACTGACGAAGATATAAGGGTGCTACCGTGATTATCTAAGCTTGGGTCTCTATTGTATAAAATAGGTAGTACTGCACCAAAATGATTGTATTATTCCAATCTTTCAAACGCTATACGTGAAACTGGGCCTTTTGTATGGCGAACTACGAACCATGTAGCTTGTTTGCGATGCATTGCTATAACAGTTTGGCACATAACAACATAAAAAAACATTTTCACCAAGGAGCTCTTGATAGGAGCTTCCTGTATATCACGGACTGTTCTGCATGAAACCAACTAGCCATATTGTATTGTGTAGACTGATAAGATCAGAAATAAAAAAATGGTCACAAGTCCGAAACTGAAAGTTAACTTTTTACAAACATGTTAGATATCAAAAGTGTTCAAAAACCCCTGATATCATTATATACGATAAGCTGGCATGTAAAAGTTATTATCAGAAGCCCTAGGCTCATCCAGCTGGAGAGAGATGTGCAACCAACCGGTATTTTTCGAAATTATTCGGTTCCCCCTATAAAAACGCGAGTGCCAGGCTCATGCCACCTGGCAAAATTTTGCGCTTCCCGATTCTATACCTTTTGGCAGTTTTTCCTGCCTTAAGGTCAGCAGCCCGGCGGACATTCCAATCAGAAACCAAACATGTTACAATCTCGTAAAAATTTAACATCAGGCAGGAGCATTTTCGCAGCGTTCAAGAGCAATTTGTTAATTATTTCAACTTTTTGGCAATAATTATTCTAAGATTTCAGAGTTCCCAACTGAGCGGATAGCTCACACAATTTGATGCTCTCTGAAAAAGTCCAGCGAGCACAGGCTCCGAACCAGGAGAGGCCGCCAAATAAATGTGCAGCGAATGTCGCATCAAAACGTTTTAAAGGATCGTCACTTCCGGGAGCTATGATACTTCATTACACAAAATCTAAACAAGTATGTTACCTCGGTTGTCTGTCACTTGTTCACTAGAGCATTTTCGGTAGCAACACAAATTGACATACTTAATATATAGTTTAGCAGACATTATTCGATAAATCACTGGAAGAATGTAAGCTAAGTTATCATAAAAATCAGTAATTTTAATTCACAGTAAGAAAATAAAAAGCATTGTTACCTTGGCCTCAGTTAAAATCGAATGACATAACTTTGGCTTCACACCTTCTTCAGAGATTTGCTGTTTCTTACGGCGATACTAGAAAATAGATACAGCACATTCCGACTTCCACATAGAACAGCCAGAGATATAACTTAACAAGCATAAGAAATAGTTGCAGTAACAACTAGTAAACCCAAGCAATGTATAGTCCTTGAGACATAAAGCTGTTTGAACACCATAACACATGTTCAGCCAAAATTTTCGTAATAACCTATGTTCCAGCAAGTTTTGTGAACATTGACTCAACATTGCCATGGTCCATTAAGATCTCATTTTATTTGTGTCCATGAATTCTACACATAAAACCAGAGTAAATCATACACCTTTCCAAACCGTAGTTTTCACGCAAATCAAACGTTGTAATGACATAATTGCTAACAAGCATAAATTTCACAAAAACAAATAAACTCCAAGAACAGCAAGCCTAGACTGAACATCGAACACTTAGGACAGTAGTTCTGCGTACTAGCAATGATACACGAATGCGTTGTTGGGAATTCAATCAGCTGTCGTGTCTTTACCCCTGAACATTGCAACCTGACTTATAGTCATTAAACACTGCGTATTAATGGTGTGTTCTATTCGTCAAAAACTACAAAACAATCGCTAGCGAATTGCTACGGTTTACACAAGTCACTCAGCCGCATTGGATTTAATAATAGCAAGAGTCGATGATTGTCGAATCCGCTAATCAGTCTTATTAAACTTTTCAGCTTTTTATTGTTTTCGTTCGCGGTACATTGCGGCAGTTTTCGCCCTTAATCCCACAAGGTTTATGATCCACTTGGTAAGTCATAAACATGACCTACTCCCACCACGTTCTTAGAGCAAAAAATCTTTACCCCCAAGATTCTTGAACCACTAACATTATACCCCACTAGATTTTTAACCACTGAATTTTACCACCACCAGGTTCTTGTGCCAGTAATCGATACCTCCACTAGACTCCTGAAAAAGAGGTCGAACAGTTAAAAAAATTTTTAATTAATTTTTTCCAAAATGTTCGACAGCCAAAGTAACCTGAAGGAGATGTAGATTAATGGTTCAAGAAGCTGATGAGAGTATAAATTTAGCAGTTCAAAACCCTAGTGGGGGCAAGAATTAATCGTTTAAGAACCAGGTGGGAATATAAAGTTAGTAGTTAAAACTGATGGAGCTACAAATAGGTGGTCCAAGAATATGGCGGGTGTGGATCATGTTTATGACCCACCAGGTGGGTCATAACCCTGGAAGGAGTAAGGGCGAAAATGACTGCGACGTACTACGGACAAAAATAACGATAAGCTGAAGTCTCATATTCCTACACTTCAGCAGACTTGACCATCACCCGCTCTTAATATATAGTTGTTATCACAAAGGCAAAAAAATTTGAGTCCTTGTAAAAACACCCCCGTGTGACATAAAATTTGACCAAATTTTGTACGAAAATGTCAAGTTACAAATTTCATGAATTTTGTCAAAATTTGCTTAAAAATAGATTTTTCTCTGTATCAGAAGCGTTCTAGCAGCGTTTCTGACGCAATTTTTAACCAAACAAAATGCTCTTGGCAAAATTTTTAGAGAATGAAAAGCCCAGAAATGAAAAATGCGGAGAATTATTAAAGACGAACAATTTGTTTTTTAACACAGCGTTTGTAGTATTTTGCATGAGTCAACTTAAGCTGCGCCCTTTACCATCCTCTTTTGTCAATTGCAATTCAGTTGTGCACTGAATACAAATTTTATTTTTGCAATAAAGAACAGAAATTTGTCCGTTTCATATTTCATATATTATAATATGAAAATGTTCGCGAACACATTGTGTTAAGTTAGAGTACAGGGGGCGAATTGCATTCGCTAATGGCGTTATGGAACAGAAAATTGTCGAAATGTGATACGGCTATTGAAATTCGAGTTTTGTTCTCTAACATCGTTTCGTGCATGGTGTGAACAGAGGACGGTTGGAGGCGCATCTTGAGTTTACTCTTACATTATCCCCGTTAAAACCAACTTACAGACGGGTCAGCTACTGCTTTCTTCGCCTTGAGCAGTTCCTTCTTCTGCTTTACCTAGATATATAAAATTATGTAATGTTGCATAAGTCTATTGCAATCATACCAAAAGGAGTAATATTTAAACAGAAGACTATACAATAATATATAACATTTGGATACAGGTAGATATGATTGAAATGGCAGTGACAAAATTATTTTTATAAGAATATGTCTGTTACGCGGTTCCACACTAATTATATTGCATTCTGTTACATGACTTGGCAAACCTGGCAACCATTAATTCCCCCTCGGCAGGAATTAATAATGTCCAGGCGATCCTGACCATAAACACGTTTACTAACTTCAGTGACAACACTGCAGTGGAAAGCAGTGTGTTGTGAACCATAAGGAACCCCAAAGCATAGCCGATAAAGCAAAAAGAGCCTTAGGAAAGTAGCATAAATATTCAGAAAACTTTAGGTAGTAAATCCTTGCAATTCTTGGTGGGGTGGGCGTATGTCAAAAACGACCACATCATCGGACAAGCGAAAGTACATGAGCATGATCGAGTGTCACACTCTTCTACAAAGTTTGCATAATGCACTAACTAAATAACTATCCTCTATAGCTAATTTTATTGTAGCCACCAGCGGCGTTTCAGTATCCTTGTTAACTCTCTTTGACAAATTTATATTTGATTTATTCAGCTTCTTTTAAATTAAGGCATCCCGGTAATGACCTGCATAGTTGTCTTTACTACAGCGGTCCGCAACAAATAAATGGCCCCAACCGCTGGCGGTTGAATCACCAACCATCTAGGACTGTCGATGGTTTCAGGCTGGCTAATGATACAGGAAGCACATATTTTCCAACACACAAAAGTAAAAGCGAATTAGATAGAGAGCAAATAGTTTAAAGATGCACACCCTTTGCCAGTAATCATCTAATACACGACGTATCGGGAAATTTGAGTCCGGTTCCCATGTATTGTCGGAATGGGGATAGTTGAGCCATTTCACGAGATATTTTGTAACTTTCTTGCCTCCAACTTCCTGAAAACAAATATTTGACTGTCATGGAATCAAAGCATAACAGCTACGAGAACATAATTATCAGCAAACCAGTCGGTCAGCCAGTACAAAAAGAATGCCTTGGTACTCTGTTAACGGCATCTCAATGACTTGGCGTGTCCTCAGGGTCTATAAAGTGGACGCGTGGGATAAGGAAAGCGGAAACTTGACTATTCTAGGAAGCATCGTTGCATCAATGCAAACACGTGAATATGGTGCGTCAATAAAGATGTTTTTGTTTCTAAGATACGTCTTTCGAAATATTTTTGATCAATCATTAGCCATACATTAAAAAACTTGGAGAATTTATAGCCCCACAATTTTTGCAATGCCAGGAACGAGTTTCTACACAGAGTGAAATTTTTTCAGATGTGCAGGACAAGACCAGAGTAGAAATTCAATCCTGGTGAGGCATATGGATTATGGCACACCCAGTATGGCCGGCTCTGCTGCCACGCATTGACCATACATAGACTATAGTTGTATATTCCGTTTCTCCTCACTGTGAGATAGTAGATACAAATTTTGTAAAAATCCTAAAAATATACATTTCTCTTATTCCTGGGTTCTCGCTATGGGAAAAGAGCAAACCGACGTGACCCCCCAAGCTGAAGCCGTCCTACCCCGAGACGGTGCTCCCGCTAGGAATTTTGTGTGGCAGAGGGTACTTCTGAGTTTAAGCAACAGTTTAATTGTTCGTTTAAAGGCGTGGTTTTGATACTAAAATGTTTAAAAACTTACATTTTTCTAAAACTTAGCGATAATTAAGTCAGGTTTGTCGTATAATTCCACAAAATTTACACCAAAAATAAGAAAAATTTATAGTATCTTTCTACTAGCCGCGGCAGTGGTGAAATTTGACAGTCTGTTGCTGATTTTTCAGTGTGACACGCATAACTCAACTCTAGCTGGACGGCTTAATTGGCACGATGGCTCACTTGAAAGCTTGAAATCTCTATTTGTGCACCTAATTTATTTGCGAAGACCGATTGCATCATCCTCCCCGAAAAACGGGTCAATGGGCTCCGATCGGGTCCCAAAAATAGTGTTACTCATTATAACTACACATTCGGTGTAAGTCACATTTCTACGTGCAATTGGGCTCATTTCGTAGAGCAAGCAAGCCTCTATAAGTTTGTACGTGATACGTTGTTAAGCGGTTCCCTTAGGATTTAGGATATGAGTAAAAATGGGTTATAAAATGAGCTCAGGATACCCAATACACGAAAATGGTATTTCAGCAACTAATAGAGTTATAAAAGGATTTTTCTGGTCTCATGTTGTTCAATCCAACCTCTATGTATTTTCAAATAGTGTGCTACTATTGTCCTTATTTATGCTGTAGGGCTGCGTGAAAAAGGATTTTTCAATGAACCCATAGACCAAAAATACCCCCGCAAACGATGAAGGTATTTTTCGCCTCATTTTGTAAGAAATATGTGGTTCCTTTTGTAATTTAATGCTCAATATAAATATTACTGTGTACATGTCTGTAAATTACACATGCAACACTTAGAATTCACCATTTTGGAGATAAAGCAAACAATTTTGCTATACCCCTCCGGGATATCCGGGATCAGGGGCCCTCCCGAGGCTGCGCCGCCCTGAGTGCTGCTCAAGGAGAGAAAGTTTTCAGGGCCGAAACATCTGGCGAAAATTCAGGATTTTGAAAGACAATTGAACTTCACTTTCCAAGAAAATCACTTTTTCTTAACAGATGGGCTGTAGTAGTGAAAAGTAACTACTCCGCACATTTTACATACTTGCAATCTACCAGGAACGTGACTCTTCGATTCATTCCATTTCCTGCGCATTTTTCCAGGTGAGATAAACCGTGGGCCCACATGTTGAATCCTGAAGGGCTACAGTTGGTAAGGTGGCATTGTGCTTCTCCCTCCTGGTTGAACAACGGGACGCCCTCAGTTTCAAAATAAAAACAATTCAAAATGTTATGTTTGAGGCTAAAATTGTATTTAGATGATATCAGAAACGATGTCAAACCGTCTCTGTTGAGGTTAAAAGCAATTTTTCGACCATTTCCAATACAATAGTCAAATTTATAAGTCGAGATTTATGTAAAATATTATAGCTGTTTTTTATGTCAACTGAGGAGTATTTCTACCGAGGAAGCTAAAAAAATTTTTGCCAAGAACCTACATTCGGACGGCTCCGTTTTTGCCGGGAAGCACCAAAAAATATCGCCCCTCCAAGCTGCAGAAGCTGTATAATTACACCAAAAACAAAAATTATGAAGGTACAGGCTGATGTTCGAGTAGATTGGCTTGCGCCAGTCTTCCAGGTCAAAATGGTAAAAAAACAAGTCTTTGTGGGTTATTGCCAATTCTGGCAATACGGGTGCCAGCGTTTCACAGTCTGTAATTCGCCATATAGGATTCGCATCGAAAAATGAAGACAATAATACAGAATCAGCTCATCGAGATCTAGAACTTTAATGACCGCAATATTTTTGTGGGATGACTGCCTCGGCTGCTGCGGGCCCGAATATTGTTCGTCGACCCTTTGCAAGAAATAGCAATTTTTTAAATTTCACCGCGTTATTGCTTGTTTTTACTTTAGAATGAGTGCATATTAGGTTATCAGGCACACTGGATACGATGGTTTTACTATAGAGTCCAAAATGAGTATATTATAATTTTAATGGGGTTTCATGGGTGTTCCGATCGACGAACCCGATTTCTAAAATCTAATGTGTTTTCATTTGTCTGATTATGTATTGCATGTAGGGCATCAAGAATGGTCTACACATTGACATTTGAGATGGATGAATACAATGGTTATGCTTTTCTGTTAAGTGAGTCAAGTGTTCATTTTCTTTCCTTTCCAAGACGTTCAATGGGTTTACAGTTAATAAACCCGATTTCCCGAATATCGTATGTCTTGAGCTGTTTGATACGAATTGCGCACACGCCATCAAGAATTGTCTATATAGGTGTCCCAGTGGGCTGATTACGATGATTTAGTTATCTAGAGACCAGAACAAGCTTGATGTCTTGTCAGTTGTTTTCAATGGGTTTTTAGAGTCGACGAGGTTCAAGTTTTTTCAAGTTTTACTAGTTGTAATGTAAAACAAGCAATAACTTGGCAAAATTTGAAAAATATCTGGTAAAGAGTCGACGAACCATATTCGGGCCCACAGCGGCCCGGGAGTGGCATCATAAAAAGTTGTCATCAGCAATATTGTAGATCTCGATGAGCTGATTCTGTTCGTTTGTAATATTTGTAAGACACAAATCACACAAGGTTATGTTTGTAAGAACACAAATCAAGTTATATTCGTATAAAAAGAAAATGTCATGATTACAACGATTATGATGCAACGTTAAAGTAAATACAATTTCTAGAATTCAGAACTGCCAACCATTTCTAGTAATTATATATTACATGACATCATGCAAACATTAACCCGTAACATTTCAAGAATTTCCACACATCCATAAAAAGCGAAGCTACAGCTACCGTCCCTGCGTTTGCGATTGGTGATTTGCAGCATTCCTATCGCGCTCGTCAGTCGGAAAGTTCAACCCTTGGCTTGTTACGGAGATTCCATGTAAGAAACCGGAATAAAGTGAAAAAGTAAGTAACAGCTGAAAGTAGCAAATTAACCAATTAGAATCCAGAGATACACATGGTGTCCTCCGGGAGCATATTTTAATGAAGAGAAAGTACCGTTTACCAGCTCCTTAGTCGTAACAGCATGAAATTTCTCGTGCCTCAAAATTTATTATGACACTTTTTAGTAAGCTTACCAAAATCTGAAGCACGACTTCTCGCAGTTTCAAGTAAAACCACCGAAACACTTTAAAGAATTTACTTTATATTCCTGTAACTGTCAGGTTACTAAAACATCAATTACTGGATTTTTCAATAAGTCACCCACTGAGGCCATAATATAGTGCTCTGTTTAGCTTAGAAGCCTCTTTCAAATGTTAAATATGAATATATTACATAATTTCTTACATACCTACCTATACACATTTTACGTACTTCGGACAAAACCAATGTCACGGGCACCACCAGAAAAGACAACAGTGACTAACTAACCGTAGTTTTATGCGCAAGCACTTCCTCAACAGCATATATTGAGTCGTCTTCTAAAATATTGTCCTCTCCATCATCATCGCTTGTATCGCTATCCGATTCATCAGTCCGACTGGACGTCGATTTATCTTCTTTAAAAGCTTTCGCAGTCATATATCGTTTGTATAACTTTTTCACAAGCCCAATGTTATATTTCTGTCATGTAAGCATCAATAATAATCGCGTTAGTCGGAAGCTTTGCATTAGTTGAAAAAAAAACAGTGAACAATGTTCACAGAAAACAATTATTACTGATTATAGTATGCCTTCTGAAATGTTAAAAACTCAACATTTGTAGGATATGAAATGGCAAAAATTAGTTGCTGCTCCATCGTAATAGTACATCCAGTTAATAACATACCCAATGTAGGTTTAAAACAATGCAGCCAGTGTTCAACAAACTAAATAACTAACACTATACGCTCACCGTTCACCCTCACTTTGCCACATTTTTGAAAACTTCGTTCTTTAAAGTCTTTTTTAGATCTTAGGACATCCCATAAATGACATTGGGATTATCCTTATGAGTCAAACTCCCTCTCTGCCACTCGCGCGGAAAAATTTCGCTAATACTGGTAAAAAGAGGGTGAAAATGGCAAAAATTGGAGTAAAATTGGAAAAAAATTGCGAAAATCAGGAAAAATTAATCAGAAATTGGAGAGGAATTTTGAGTCTCTCAGAATTTCAGAATATTTAACTCGCCTCCCTCCGACCATTCCTTCCATAATGCGACGGATTTTAACACCCATGCTTTAGTGTTTCATTGAACAAATTAGAAACGAATTCGTGGCAAAGAGTACCGTATCAATATTTCTGGGTCAAAAAAGCGCTCTACGCACAAGATGAAATTTCCAGCTGAAAATTTACAAAACGTATTTCATGTATAACAAATATATATTACCTGCAAACACTAACCATGCCTTTTGTAGGAAATTGGGGCCATATTTTCGGGTTCCTTGTTTTGTACATATGAGATTAAATTTTTACTGCATGCAAAATTACACTATAATAAATCACTGTGAACCCCTGTGTTTTACTGCGATTACTCACCCACCATCTGACGATTTTCCATTTTAACTTCAATTCACAAAAAAATCTGCAAGTGTGTGTCCCTCCCCCCGAATTTTTTCAAAATCAATAATAAACAAATAGCCGTAGCAGGAAATATATAATTACGATTATCAATAATATCAGCCGTGGTTATAATTACTCATTTTAAAAAAGTTTGAAATAATAACATTTGAAATTTTTTTAAATACCAACGCCTTTTTGTGGGTGACAGGGTGAGTTCGCTGTTCCCCCCCCCCCGCCGCTCTCCCGAGAAGCACTTCTATTCAAAAATCCATTCTGGCCATTTTTATAGGGTTTGTAGAAGCATAGTCTAAATAAAGTTCCTTTATGCCACCGATGCATTGTACCACAAATACAGCGACCCGCGGCTCTTATGCCACCGATGCATTGTACCACAAATACAGCGACCCGCGGTTCTTATGCCACCGATGCATTGTACCACAAATACAGCGACCCGCGGTTCTTATGCCACCGATGCATTGTACCACAAATACAGCGACCCGCGGCTCTTATGCCACCGATGCATTGTACCACAAATACAGCGACCCGCGGTTCTTATGCCACCGATGCATTGTACCACAAATACAGCGACCCGCGGTTCTTATGCCACCGATGCATTGTACCACAAATACAGCGACCCGCGGCTCTTATGCCACCGATGCATTGTACCACAAATACAGCGACCCGCGGCTCTCCGATTGCATAACAAGGACTTTGCTTATCCGACCTTCCGAAATAAAAATTTCAAGCTATAGTATATATGTAAGTCACATATGAATATCTTTCCAATGAAATTGGAACATTTTAAAGCACTGCATCCATTTTATCAGTTCATCCTACCCTCATAGCCCTAGCTTAAGCCTATTTTAAAAATGAAAAGTCTAATTTCTCGAATTTTGTAACATTTTATAACTGCCTATACTAAGCAGTCACTCGATGGCTATCAGCAGACTCTCTGTAAACATGAAAATTGTAACTGCTTCTTTTGGGAAGCAGCAGACATTTTGATCAAAATAGCGCGCTTCTATCACGTGGTTTTCATTGTACTAACCACTTTGTGGTTGATGTATGTATCACCCAAAATCATTTGGAACCCCTGAAGCCTTATAATGCTAGTCAGTTATGTTTAATTCCAGATAATCACATCACTGTATTCAACGTAACTAGAATACCTATATAACGTTCTAAATGTCCTGAAAGCAATATATGTGGTTATCTGGAATTAAACACAACTGTGCCAAACCTTTTCAGGGGTTTCAACTCGATTGTCGGTCAACCCGACTCAGCGAAGAAATTTCGCCTGTCACTTATTTGATTATACGTTTTCAGCGCCTTCATATATATATTTGCCTACCCTAACCACTGAAAATCCATGAAATATTCCTTCTGGACTGCAGATAGCAAAACCATCATGTTCAGCGTACCGAAAAGTGTTCGAAATAAAACTACCGCGATCGGTGGTGCAATGGTTCAGCTGCTACTTACGCGTCATGTCCCGCGGCATGCCGAATTGTACGTACCCACAAGCAAGGTGTCATAATATCTCCGTGGCTGTTCACGTTTTACCTTCCCCGGACGCTCAACCTACCAATGGTGTCGATCTCGTCGTGTACGCGGAGATTTCACTGGTTATCAGCGAACCAAATATGTCGGCCGAGTGCGAAGACTATAACCCGTCGTTTATGGCATTTAAAGAAGACAAATATCAGACAGTTTCAGTAGCGAAATCCAGTTATGATCCTTAATCTACGAAGGAACGAAACTAGAATTCATCGGCGCGTCGTCGTCAACAATACCTTGGTGCTACTCGAAAATACTCGAAAGATCTTAGGTCTAACACATGACACTATGTACAGGTTGTCTACCGAATCCCGAAAGTAATTTTCCTGGTTTTCCGGCTCCTAGGTGCCAAATACCCGGTATATATAGTCGTGAAAATTAGTTGAAAGTCGTGTTAAAACTACACCACAGCACATACCAAGCTTTAATTCTCATGTTTTCAACGAAATATTCTTCCACAAATCTTTGTGGAATATAAGGCTCCCCGCGGCTTTGCGAACTAGATTTCCCTCATTTCATTCATGAAATCGTTATTTTCACTGATAGAGGTGGCCAAAATTTCCTGAAAAGTCATTTTCAGGCACCCATATATTGCATCTAGCTGTCAAAAATACAAGGCGATTTTTTTACGTCCATCTAATGGTTAGTTTTATTGGTGAGTAGGCGCTGTCATCGAAATGACTAATTTGTTCCCTTCGCGCTATGTAATAATACTGGATAGTTCGTTTACTTTAGTGGACGCTATCTAACCGCGGTGCTATCCGCACGCAAACTGCAGCAATTACTTAAACCGGTGCTATGCTATGTCAGCTGATTAACTGTCGCCCGACGAAGGTTTCTTCGGTTTCAGGCAACCCAAACCAAAATAAATTCCAAAAATAAATGATTAGACAATTTTGCATAAAAATACAAAATAATATATAACAATATTGGGACACTTCTTTGGTCCGAAACCGATTTCTTTCGGTTACGTCGCTAATGTTTGTGAATTTAATTTGAGGACACCGAAATTTCTTGTTTCGATGGGCCTCGTCGTCCTTGAGTCGATATCGGCGATCAGTCGATCAGTCGTTGCCCCGCCTGATTCACCGGTTCTTTGTCCGTTATTGTCGCACCGATTCTTTGTCGTCACTAACACACCATTTCACGACTGAATCGATTCTTTGTTCGTTGTTGTCACACCGTTGGTTTACCCCGAGTTGGTTTGTTGTTGTAAACCTGTTCTTTATCGCACATACAACAGTGTCTCTTTTTCGTTGCAGCCCTTTTTATTCCCGTTGCCGGTTCCCCTGGAATGCTCACTACGTCGCAGCCTTCGACGTTAGATCAGCCCATGTTGGGACGCCCTGAAACCAACGGGTGGTAAAAAAGTACCGGAAAGGGCGAAAGACCAATCCCTTTCAGAGGTCCGCGTTTAGAAGTTGGGCTGCCTTTTTTTCTGGTCTGCTATGACCCTTACCAGGTCTTACTCTGCCTGATAATCCCGCTACTTCGGCAGGTATCCAGAAAAAATATATGAATGCAGGCAACCTCCTGCTAAATCACTGTATATTTTTAAATCTGGTAAGAATGGTAATAAAACCAGGGCTCTTAGTTCATGGAAAGTGTCAAATATACTCCAGTAACAGGGTAAGGCTTTAGCGAATTTGGAGAGAGGAGAATAAAAACACACTTTGGGGGAATCTAGAAATGATCATAATTTTTGTGATGAAGTTTGGATCGATCAGTATGATGTCGCTCAGGGAGTTAGAGTTCAAAATTAGACTTGCCCAAATGTTGACAGTACTCCCTTCCAACTTATGCAAGCTCAAGTCTTTCAATCATAAAGATGTAAATCCAAGAACTAAAAACACAGGGCTTCTTTTCAGATAACGTCCTTAAACCACACTACGCACGCGATTCTGTGTATACGACGAAAGACTTAAGGCGGAACAAAACTACACTCTGCGGTAACTGCTATATTTTATGACTTTCAATTGTTATGGGTGGAAGTTTATTTTTATGACAGCTATCGGTATTTGAAGCGGGGTCTGGATTCGTAAATGAAGATTGTGCAGCTCGAGGTGTGGCCAGTGGAATGAAGGTGGGGAACGAAGTAATCAGTGCCGATGGCTCGCATTCCTTTGCTTATGAATTTCTATAGCACGGCGGCGTGACTCTACCAGACGTTTCAACTTGCCTAACCTAAACACTCTGGATCCAAAACTGGAACACCTAAGGCAAAGATAAAAAGATTATTTATAAGGCAGTTACAACAAACGGCACGCGAGTCAATTTTAAATTAAGTAGCACAATTGTTTTAGATCACGCCCGATTTCGTCCACCGACAACTTTTACCCTTAGGCCTGAACTACTTGAACACCACACTTCAGCTACTGATCACTCCTTATTTTATTAAGATTAAAAGTAGGTTATCTCTACTAACAATCCTCTTGTGAGGTTGGTACAATCACATGGCTTGCAACTGTGCGATTATACAGTACCTTATCCTTCGCCATAGATTTATCTCTAATAGTTCCTTATCCGCTCTTTTTATGAAGGTCACACGATTACACCCGCATGGCGTGATCCCGCGATTTATCCCAATAGCGTAACATTTATCTTAGATTTAGCCAGTATACCAGCATGGTTTGGACAGCACAACTTATAAGCAGGGAGTAACCGGAATTCCGGTTCCGGTTCCGGCGAAAATCGTGTTCCGGTTGCGGTTCCGGCGAAAATCGTGTTCCGGTTGCGGTTCCGGCAAAGGGCAAAAACCATACCGGAACCGGAATTCCGGTTTAAAAATTTTGTTTGAAATTTTCAACGTTTTTTGCTTCATCCTGTACTCCAAACATATGTAATATATATTTTACAATGATAAAGCTCCAATACAACCAAGCAAAAGAAAAGATTAACTAACCAATTTGCCGTGTGAAACGTAAGTAGGGCACATAATTTGAGGAGGAATTTTTCATAATAACCTGCAGGAGTTTGTTAAATCAAAGCCAAGTTGATGCTTGTAGCAGCTATTTTACACATACAGAAGTCTGTGGGATACGTTTGAATTAAACAGGTCCAACTTGGTAACAGAGTATGGCTTAGGCAGAAGTACTTATGGTATGCTTGGCTAACATAAATTGCGTCAAGCACCCGCCAGTGCGCTTGCAAACTTGGTAAATCAGTCTAAATTGAAGTAGACTAACATTATCTGCAACGCAGCTAGAAACTGCTTTCTTAGCAATGAACTGTATTTATTGAAACTGTGCGAGCAGTATCACAGTGTGTCATTTATAGCATTCTGATTAGGAAGTTATCATCATTATGACCTAACTGACGACAGTGTCTCTGACCACTGATCAGAAAATTACCTTCTATCTATTATTTTCTCTTAGAATCATATAAACCAATAATTTTAAGTTTCCTACAGAAGAACATGCAACAAACGTATGTGTAGTAAAGGGAGGCGACTGGAGACAGAGCGAAAGTGTGTATTCTACGCTCCAAGCTTTGTAAGCACATTCGATTTGACGCAGTATATGCAATGGTATATAGTGGAAGACATTTTTTTGCTCTGAATGTCCAAAAACCGACATATATGATCGATTAATAAACATTTTTAGCTTCCTCAGTCTCTTTAAAGTTTCAGAAAGGTAATAATACCATCGCCATACATTAAGTTTAATGTAAAAGTTATTTTTAATGCATTTTAGATGCACTATACCTTCATTTCTTCCATCATCTGTTTTACTATATATAAATTTCGAAGACCAGGTTCCGGTTCCGGTTTCAGATCCGGTTTAAATGGACGGTTCCGGTAAATTTCGGTTCCGGTTATTGCCTGGGTCTAATATAACGCGATATAACGTAAACCGAGACCAATTTGATGCAAACCAAGACCAATTCGGCGCAAATCAAAATGAAATCGGTGCAAACCAAATGCGATTCAATGCAAATCAAGATCAAATTGATGCAAATTACGGCCAATTCGGTACAAACAAGGAACGGATTGATACAAACCAAACGCAATTCAATGCAAACCATATGCGATTCAATACAAATCGACACGAAATTGATGCAAATTACGATCAATTCGGTTCAAATAAAGAACGAATTGGCGCGAACCAAAACAATTCAATGTAAACCGCGATGAATACAATACAAACCAAAACCAATAGAACGAATCGGTGCAAATCGAACACGATTCGATACAAACCGAGACCAATTCAATGCAAGCCGAGATCAATACGATGCAAACTGAAACCAACCAGATGCAAATCAAAACCAATTGTGTGCAAATCAAGAACAAATTGGCACAAACCAGACACGATTCGGCGCAAACGAAGACAAAATCGGTGTAAATCAAGTACGATTCGATACAAACCAGATACGATAACGACGGTTGTGAGTCGGTTTATATGTTAACTATAGCGGGATGTACCGAGTGTGGTAAGATTGAGCTTTTGTGCATTGTATCTGAAGTTTCATGGAGGTTATTGATTTTTGGTTTTAAATCGGTATTTCATTATTAAAGAAGTGAGCCTACGGGCGCTAAACACTTCACACATAAGTACCTTAATATCCGAGTATTAAATAATTATAGTATTAATTTGCCAAAGAAAACTTTTGGTATTCCGGCTTAAAAGAACTAAGCCTTAAGGTAGTGTAGGTGAATATAATTAATAGTTATCGCTGTCGCAAGCCATGCGGGTGTGATCGCCTTAATATAATTATTAGTACTTAGGGACAGGTTAAAGTATTTATATAACTTTATAAGCAGGGAATAACCGGAACCGGAACCAGCAACCGGAACCGTCCATTTAAACCGGATCCGGAACCGGAACCTGGTCTTCGAAATTTATATATAGTAAAACAGATGATGGAAGAAATGAAGGTATAGTGCATCTAAAATGCATTAAAAATAACTTTTACATTAAACTTAATGTATGGCGATGGTATTATTACCTTTCTGAAACTTTAAAGAGACTGAGGAAGCTAAAAATGTTTATTAATCGATCATATATGTCGGTTTTTGGACATTCAGAGCAAAAAAATGTCTTCCACTATATACCATTGCATATACTGCGTCAAATCGAATGTGCTTACAAAGCTTGGAGCGTAGAATACACACTTTCGCTCTGTCTCCAGTCGCCTCCCTTTACTACACATACGTTTGTTGCATGTTCTTCTGTAGGAAACTTAAAATTATTGGTTTATATGTATTCTAAGAGAAAATAATAGATAGAAGGTAATTTTCTGATCAGTGGTCAGAGACACTGTCGTCAGTTAGGTCATAATGATGATAACTTCCTAATCAGAATGCTATAAATGACACACTGTGATACTGCTCGCACAGTTTCAATAAATACAGTTCATTGCTAAGAAAGCAGTTTCTAGCTGCGTTGCAGATAATGTTAGTCTACTTCAATTTAGACTGATTTACCAGTTTGCAAGCGCACTGGCGGGTGCTTGACGCAATTTATGTTAGCCAAGCATACCATAAGTACTTCTGCCTAAGCCATACTCTGTTACCAAGTTGGACCTGTTTAATTCAAACGTATCCCACAGACTTCTGTATGTGTAAAATAGCTGCTACAAGCATCAACTTGGCTTTGATTTAACAAACTCCTGCAGGTTATTATGAAAAATTCCTCCTCAAATTATGTGCCCTACTTACGTTTCACACGGCAAATTGGTTAGTTAATCTTTTCTTTTGCTTGGTTGTATTGGAACTTTATCATTGAAAATATATATTACATATGTTTGGAGTACAGGATGAAGCAAAAAACGTTGAAAATTTCAAACAAAATTTTTAAACCGGAATTCCGGTTCCGGTATGGTTTTTGCCCTTTGCCGGAACCGCAACCGGAACACGATTTTCGCCGGAACCGCAACCGGAACACGATTTTCGCCGGAACCGGAACCGGAATTCCGGTTATCCCTCGCTGATAAGTTGTGCTGTCCAAACCATGCTGGTATACTGGTTAAATCTAAGATAAATGTTACGCTATTGGGATAAATCGCGGGATCACGCCATGCGGGTGTAATCGTGTGACCTTCATAAAAAGAGCGGATAAGGAACTATTAGAGATAAAAAAATCTATGGCGAAGGATAAGGTACTGTATAATCGCACAGTTGCAAGCCATGTGATTGTACAAACCTCACAAGAGGATTGTTAGTAGAGATAACCTACTTTTAATCTTAATAAAATAAGGAGTGATCAGTAGCTGAAGTGTGGTGTTCAAGTAGTTCAGGCCTAAGGGTAAAAGTTGTCGGTGGACGAAATGGGGCGTGATCTAAACAATTGTGCTACTTAATTCAAAATTGACTCGGCGTGCCGTTTGTTGTAACTGCCTTATAAAATGATCTTTTTTATCTTTGCCTTAGGTGTTCCAGTTTTGGATCCAGAGTGTTTAGGTTAGGCAAGTTGAAACGTCTCGGTTAGAGTCACGCCGCCGCGCATATTATAAATTCATAAGCAAAGGAAATGCGAGCCGCATCGGGCCACTGATCGTACTTCGTTCCCCACCCTCATTCCACTGGCCACACCTCAGAGCTGCACAATCTTCATTTACGAATCCAGACCCCGCTTCGAATACCAAATAGCCTGTTCATAAAAAATAAACTTCCACCCATAATTTTAATTGAAAGTCATAAAATATAGCAGTTACCGCAGAGTGTAGTTTTGTTCCGGCCTTAATAGCTTTCGGTCGCATTATACACACGGAATCGCGTGCGTAGTGTGGTTTAAGGACGTTATCTGAAAAAGAAGCCCTGTGTTTTTAGTTATTTGGATTTACATCTTTATGATTGAAAGACTTGAGCTTGCATAAGTTGGAAGGGAGTAACTGTCAACATTTGGGCAAGCTCTAATTTTTGAACTCTAAACCTCCCTCAAGCCGTTCATCATACTGATCGATTCCAAACTTCATCACCGAAAATTATGATCATTTCTAGATTCCCCCAAAGTGTGTTTTTATTTCTCCTCTCTCCAAATTCGCTAAACCTGTTCTGGAGATATGTTGACACTTTGCCACACTAAGGCCCTTTTTATTACCATTCTTCCAGATTTAAAAAATACTACAGTGATTTGGCGGGAGGTTGCCTGCGTTGGTTATCGATACCTGCGAAGTGGCGCGGGATTAAGGAGGCAGAGGTGAGACCTGGTCAAGGTCATGAGCAGACCAAAAAAGGCAGCGGTTAGACGCGGAGCCTCTGAAAGGGATTAGGGTGTGCACTGCCCAGTTCTTTTTTTCCCGCCCGTTGGTTTTGGGCGCTCCAACATGGGTAGATCTAACGTCGAAGGTGCGACGTGGGCATTCCAGGGGAACCGGCCGACCGGAAATGGAGGGCTGCAACGGAAAAGACACCTGTATGTCGATAGAAGAACAGTTTTGCGACGACAAAGCCCAACTTGGGGTAGACCGACGAGTATAACAACAACGAACAAAGAATCGATTCGGTCGTGAAATGGTGTGTTGGTGACGACAGTGCGACAATAACGGACGAAGAACGGTGGATAGGGGCGGGGCGGAGTGATGGAGCTCATCGCCGAAGTGTCGACTAGAGGGAGACGACGAGGCCCCATCGAAAACTCGGTGTACTCAAATTAAATTCACAAACATTTTCACATTAACCCGAAAGAAAAAATCAGTTTTTTTCGTAGAAGAAGTGCTCAATATTGTTATATATTATTTTGTATTTTTATGCAAAATTGTCTAATCATTTATTTTTGAAAATTTATTTTTCGTTTCGGCAAAAACCGAAGAAACTTCGGTCGGCGAGAGCATCAGCTGACATAGGCGTGGCGCCGGTTTAAGTAATTGCTGCGGTTTGCGTGCGAATAAGCAGGGCAAT
>JASANE010004049.1:0-11325 GCA_030248225.1 Trileptium ribeirensis | reverse complement strand
GGTTCATGTCACAATGTCCTGAAATAGGAGTGTAGCGTCTCAACCCTGGGCCTAGACCAAAACCGTGAGAAAGGAAAGTTGTATATGCAGGCGACCACTTTATTTTTATATATAATATGGGTCATCATAATAATTTATATCTAAATGATGCAATGATAGGTCTGCACAGTGGGGGATCACACCGCTTAAAGCGCGGGATACGTTTGATGCTAAATCAACTGATCTCTCGAAGGCTTGTAAATTTATATCGTTCATTTCAAAAGAGAAAGATCGTTATTAGATTTACAGTAGGACTTTTCCAAAAATCAACACGTCATTACTTCAAACAACTAAATTATCTAAACTGAAAAATGTGAGTCGATACCGTTGGAAGCATTTATGAAATGCCGCATATTCAGCGAGTCAAAAGGTTTTGTGAAAGTATTGACACATCTGCACAGATATAAATCATTTCTATTTTTAGGAATATGAGCCCAGATGACACCAATCGATGTACATTTTATGTTTACAGAGATACTTATTTCGGCCCAAAATATGAGTTAATTAAACAATTCTTTTCGAATTCGAGGTGCTTCTGATGTTTGTTAGCATAAATTAACAGTTCTAACAGTTCATATTTATAAAAACAGTATCCGGTCATCGTTCATCATAGTTGGAATTTATCCATGAAAAGACACTTTACTGAACCGGGTCAATGTGCTGGTGGTCATATAAAGGTTACAACGCAGCAATTTCGAAATGAGTGCACATAATCGCTACTTGTAGCTACAGTTTTCGATTAGAGAACACTATTCCGATGTGACAAGTTTCTCGCCTAAAAAGAAAAACTATTCGATGTAACGCAACGAAACTTTAAATTGACGTTCCAATTTATCACAGAGTGGACCTATTTAACTAAGCTTTACGGATTTAGATATAAAATATATTTTAACAATTTTTAGATTCATCAACTAGCGACGACTATTTAATTGTCACATGTGGTCGCATCTAACCTCGACATTAACGATCTGAATATGACGCTGGATTGATGATCTTGTTCTGTAAAAGGAATATGAAAAATGGTTTGATTGATTAATTATGATTCTTGCAGTTTTATTTGTTTATTTGTTATTTTATTTTAGTATGGAAAAATTTGTTTACAACAATACATAATTTTTTAAGATGCAAATCCACTGAAGTACGTAGAAATCAGGAGAATCTCCTGCGATAGCTGATTTTCTGAGAATTTCCAACAGCCGAAAAAGCTGACATATGATATTAAAATTTGACAAAGGAATATTTATAGATATAACTAATGTTTAAATATCCCATAAACGAAGTTAACTATGCAGTAATAAACTTTAAACTGTTCGCGTATTTCAAAAATACCAGTGTTCTATATTTTGATATGAATTTTTAAAAAAGTAATGTTTTAGTTATATTCAGGTGACAAATAAAGCTAATATAGCAAAGATCTTATTTCATTGTTGAATACAGACTTGCCAAATTGCAATTCGACAAGAATTATTTATTCCGTCGCTGTTATTATGCGCAATAACCGAACAACAGCGACATTTCTCGAAAATGTATATTCACAAAAGCTTATTTCACATCTTTTCCGAAGCAGTTTCCTTTTTCACTTCCCATTGTTCAACATTCGCCTGGACTGCCCGCAAGGCAACCTTCAGCTTGGACCTAGCCAAAACAAGTAAGACGCACAACTAGGTAACTATATCTTTGAGGCAAAATACAATAACGGGTTTTTCTTTCTTTTGTATAAAGTTGCGGCATTGGCAGAAAAATTGCATATTTTTCTCGAATTTATATCACTGAAGGTCCAACTTTGATTCGTAGTAGACTTTGTTTAGTTTACATTATGTGCATGTATGTTGTATGGATCAATTATTGTCATAACTCAGTGTGATGTGTAGCATATATTTGAACAGCCTTGATAACAATCTAAAAGCTATTGCATTCTACATTTTCATTCTCATACATGTTAGAATGCAGTTTGTGTAAGCGATCTCGTTGGTCAGATGTATTGTGCTGCAATAACATTGATAGAATCCGCTTTAGCTATTATAGAAAATGTCATCGACTTTAGCATTTACAGTATCAACGCGAAACGTTAAACGACAGGGGCTATACGTTTGTTTTATTATATATATTTAATATGTTCAGCGATTAACGATAATTATAGTTTTCATCAGAAAAGACACAAAACTATTATAAAAAACCTACTTAGATCGTGGAACGGTAATCTGTGGTAATTCCGCGTCGTAGGCTTTATTGTTTACCGTTTACTATAAGTAACCTCAACCATTAGTTACGACGCTCATTATTAATTTATGCCTTCTATGACCGCTGGGCAAATCGAAATTTCCAACTCTGAGGACACTATGACCGAGAAAAGCTATGAAATGCATGTTTTTAATAATAAGATTGGTCTACAGCAAAATAGGATGTCGCGTCATGTCATTTGGTTATCACATTAATCCCAAGTTTTATTATAACGGCAAAAATTCAGAAATGATTAAGGTATCTTTACGGTTGTTTTACAATCACTTAACGAGTGGTATATCGATAAACGCGCCTGTGTCTCTCCGTTCACGAGCGTTGATTAAACATTACCAATTTGTTAAACCTAAATGTCAACGCAAATTTTGATGTTATCGTCCGTCACGAGGTAAATAATTAACTGATTAATATACATTTTCAAAAAAGCGTACCCACAGTTGTAAAATCACAAAAGACACCCATTCACTTGATAATATATGGGCAAAAACAAGTATACTTTGAAACGACTGATAAAAGCGGTGTTATAAAATCCATTGGAGCATCTAGTTATGTGAAGTAATAGTTTTATAATATCCTCTACTATGTAGAGAGTATTTTACTGCTTAGAGTAGTACAGAGTATATTGATGCGCTTGTGTGATTGTATTGTGTGTAATTTGTATGCACATAATTGTATATTTATAATGAGAAAGTCTAAATATTTCGCCACAACAAATTCTACTCAGAAATCGCGTAACTATAAGCATGGCATGTTCCTGCTGCACAGAAATAAGCTTGAGATTGAATCAAACCGGAAAATTTGGCTGCACAAACCCTTTTTAATAACTGGAATTGATATCACAAAAGTTAGATTTTCATTGTCTATTCAAAAGCTTAATTAACTCTTTGGTTTCAGCCGAAAAATCGTACTTAAACAGTCACAGATGTTGCAAACAAAAACTTCAATTCAGTATTGGTTTAAGTGTTTATTGTTGGCGCTTTCAGATCAGGGATGAGATAAGAACAACTTTTAACATTAGTTACCGTCCAGAAACTGAAAAAGATGACAATTTTGGGTCCTCCATAGTCCTGATAGCAAAGCAGTATGAGTAACACTCCCGTGTTAAGGCCAAGCTAAAACAAAAAAAATATCGCTACATAGTTCTAAGACAATTGCTTGAAAACATTAATGGCATCGTTACCATGATTCCATTGTGAAATATTTGCTCAAACAAAGTCAATTCCTATATATTTTAAATTTTCAATCTCCAACTAAATAAATATTAAAACACAATTGGAAATACAATTAGTTACCAAAAAATAGTAATTGTGTTTCTAAATAAATTTATCTTTGATTCTAGTCAATTCCGAACCCACTGCTTTGCATTAGTGCACACAAGGCACACACTCTGTTGCCGCCTAGATCATGTTTGCTATAGCTAAAGTTTTGAGAAAATGATTCTATAATGTAATATTACTCCACGTCCGTAGTTCCATTATTTTCTAATCTAATTTTCAGGAATTGTAAAACTAAAAACTGACAATTTTTCTGCAATTTCTTATAAATAAAACTACTTTAATATTTCGAGTAATGACGGCTAGAAATTCAATATGAATTTTCTCGACTAAGTTTTCTGTTTTTCATTATACTCGCTCTATGTATAAAATTTATCAAGTTTTCGTACTGCCATGATTATAGATTTGCGTTATGAGTTATATAATTTGTGCGTTAGGCAACAACACTCACTATACTGTACCAAAATGTACTTAACATTAGCGTGTATTGAGAATTTATACGGAATGTTGTTGAAAGGCTGCGATGAGTACATTGGCACGTCTGAATAGTCTTTACACTCTACTATTACTATTGACTCACCTGTCATATTTTATATGGAATGTTGTTGAAAGGCTGCGATGAGTACATTGGCACGTCTGAATAGTCTTTACACTCTACTATTACTATTGACTCACCTGTCATATTTTATATGGAATGTTGTTGAAAGGCTGCGATGAGTACATTGGCACGTCTGAATAGTCTTTACACTCTACTATTACTATTGACTCACCTGTCATATTTTATATGGAATGTTGTTGAAAGGCTGCGATGAGTACATTGGCACGTCTGAATAGTCTTTACACTCTACTATTACTATTGACTCACCTGTCATATTTTATATGGAATCTTGTTGAAAGGCTGCGATGAGTACATTGGCACGTCTGAATAGTCTTTACACTCTACTATTACTATTGACTCACCTGTCATATTTTATATGGAATGTTGTTGAAAGGCTGCGATGAGTACATTGGCACGTCTGAATAGTCTTTACACTCTACTATTACTATTGACTCACCTGTCATATTTTATATGAAATGTTGTTGAAAGGCAGCGATGAGGTACATTGGGAAGTCGAATAATTCTTATAAGTCGCACTCTACGATATTATCGATTGAGCTCACCTGTCATATTTTATATGGAATCTTGTTGAAAGGCTGCGATGAGTACATTGGCACGTCTGAACAGTCTTTACACTCTACTATTACTATTGACTCACCTGTCATATTTTATATGGAATGTTGTTGAAAGGCTGCGATGAGTACATTGGCACGTCTGAATAGTCTTTACACTCTACTATTACTATTGACTCACCTGTCATATTTTATATGGAATGTTGTTGAAAGGCTACGATGAGTACATTGGCACGTCTGAATAGTCTTTACACTCTACTATTACTATTGACTCACCTGTCATATTTTATATGGAATGTTGTTGAAAGGCTGCGATGAGTACATTGGCACGTCTGAATAGTCTTTACACTCTACTATTACTATTGACTCACCTGTCATATTTTATATGGAATGTTGTTGAAAGGCTGCGATGAGTACATTGGCACGTCTGAATAGTCTTTACACTCTACTATTACTATTGACTCACCTGTCATATTTTATTTGTCTGCTAATTATTCTTTTAATGATTTTATTGTATTTTTCTTGAATTGTTACATGTAATTTTACATATTATGTATATACTTATTTAAAATAAGGTTTGTTATCTCCAAATGTAATCCATGTCTGTAAACATAAAATGTACATCGATTGGTGTCATCTGGGCTCATATTCCTAAAAATAGAAATGATTTATATCTGTGCAGATGTGTCAATACTTTCACAAAACCTTTTGACTCGCTGAATATGCGGCATTTCATAAATGCTAGAAACGGTATCGACTCACATTTTTCAGTTTAGATCGCTTTGGTATTTGAAGTAATGACATGTTGATTTTTGGAAAAGTCCTACTGTAAATCTAATAACGATCTTTCTCTTTTGAAATGAACGATATAAATTTACAAGCCTTCGAGAGATCAGTTGATTTGGCGTGAACGTATCCCGCGCTTAAGCGGTGTGATCCCCCACTGTATCAAGACCTATCATACATAGTCTTAGATATAAATTATTATGATGACCCATATTATATATAAAAATAAAGTGGTCGCCTGCATATACAATTTTCCTTCTCACGGTTTTGGTCTCAGCACCAGGGTTTGAGAGAGCGCTACACTCCTATTTCAGGACATTGTGACATGAAAACACTTTGCCGTGTATGTAATTATTTATAACGAACATATTGGGACGACTTAATTTTTTCAGGCGGTTGGCAATATGCACATTTGTTCAGTCTTAACT
The DNA here is from genome assembly GCA_030248225.1 of Trileptium ribeirensis. Lineage (NCBI taxonomy): Eukaryota > Metazoa > Nematoda > Enoplea > Enoplida > Thoracostomopsidae > Trileptium > Trileptium ribeirensis. The sequence continues at coordinate 5,390 of JASANE010004049.1, read as the reverse complement.
GCTGGTGTGATGTTTAATTAATATACAATTAGTTCCAAACATTAGAATTTTGGACGCAGAAGAACACATTGGCGACGAAAACCCACGCAGATTGCAGAAATATTAAACTGAGCAAAAACCGATGATGTTGATAATGATGATTGAGTTTTTATATGGCGTCAAATTCAGGAAAGTCGTGTTGCTTCAACTGCGAACGACTATTAAGCACAAGATGCCTTTAAAAGTGCCCAATATAAGGATAGATGCGCTTTAGCAATGATGATTTTGGTTAAATGGTTCTTCGTTTCCTTATTATACAATATCTATTGCATGAATATAGCTGTACTCTGTTCTGGTTAGATTTTATCGATGGTATCCATTGTAATTATACTGTTGTTCTTTTTTTTTGTCTTTGGGTGCTAACGATTTGTTATAATTGTGGTATCAAATGAGCTCTACGTACGACGGAATCTTGACTGATTGTATATAAAAGTGCACTTTATAATGGAAATTTATCCGTAGTCATCAATGCAGCTGCGGTGGAGCTTGGTTTATCACTTCTCTCAGTGAAAATTGCTATTTTTGTGCAAAAATAATTTTTAGTCATAAATGCTCATACTGTAGAATATTAAAAATAGACGGCGATATGACTTTAAAGACTTTAAAACTGAAAGCGGCGATACGACTTTTCTTTGATACATTCAAATTACTGGGTCTTGATTGCACCTGAAAAACTACTGGAAATGTGCAGTTTTTACCGGTCACAAATTTTCGAATTACTCTGTAATCACTGTATTATAAGATAAATACTTTGAAAATTACTGGATTTATTAAATTTTTCTGTGGCAACAAATTTTCAAATTTATTTGTTCTATGTAGGCAACTAGAAAATTTCGAGAATTTTTTAAATCTCTTCTAAATTTATTTGGAAGACCTATCTAAGTATAAAACATCATAGATGTATACATCTTTGTTCAGAGAGGATGCATAAACTTGTTCCTTAGTTGAAAAGCGGGTGGATTTTGGCCTTTAAGGAATGAGTAAATAAATGACGCCCAACGCGGCTACCATACCTCTTCTGTTCCAGGGTTTCAATAGATACTTAGTTACATAAAATATATCTGTGAGAAATATTCTTCCTGAAACGTATGAACAATATGAACAACAAAAATTTTAAACCGCTGAGCGAAATTTGACTAAATTGAGTCTGTCCAAATCTGACATACTACCGCTGGTGGTGGGATCTGAATACAAAATATTTAATTCAGAGAGTCAATCATCTACTTAGTACCGGCTTGTTTTCTCACACTGTGAACCAGGATTGACTCTGACTGAATTAAACCTGACTCATGTCCAAAGTGGGGTTTGAACCGACTCAGTTGACAAAACTTGGATGGGCTCAGCTTTTGTACAATGTAATCTGTATGTGAAACAAAGTTTAGACAGGACTCGTTAGAATCACGGAAAACATAATACTGCCAGTTCGAAAGACGATAATTTGTTTCAACGAACAAATATGTGACATGACTGTTATGTGAGTTCGGTCGTTCGTAGCGTTATTGTAAAACAAATAAAGAGTAGAGGCCAAATGTATCACGGGGAGGTGGCGACGAACTTGCACAACCTTCTCCATTGCCGTTAGCCAGACTGATCTGTTCGAAGCACATTCTTTTCTCGTATAACACATTCGTAGAGCCTAAGCCAAGCTGATAGGTGCAACAGCAATGCAGGCTATATCTTCTTCGACTTATAATGGCGGTAACTTCTGTCTAAGATTAGTAGGTCATTTTAAACCGTAGGATTAATTTTATGTCTAAGTTTATGTCTTGTGCTATCGCCTATGCAACTCATAAAACGGGCTTTCAGAATTTAATTGACAACTTGAACTACGTCTTCTAAAGTTTTAGGCTTCTTCCTTTCCTCCAGCAGATATGAAAACTTTCCAAGTGACTCCCATACTTAGCTGGTCCTACCGGTATGCCAACAGGCGTAGTGGTGCTAAAAAGTGACAGTTGCAAATGACAAAAACGTATCATTCGACAAGTATTAATGGCTGACTGCGTAGTTTATTTCACAAGGTGCTGTATTGTCGTGAAATTGATAAGACTCCTATACTTAGCTGATGCTGCCGGTATGCCACCAGGCGTAGTGGTGCTACAAAAGTGACAATTGCAAATGACAAAAACGGATCGTGCGATAAGTGTTAATGGCTGACTGCGTAGTTTATTTCACACGGTGCTGTATTGTCGTGAAATTGATAAGACTCCTATACTTAGCTGATGCTGCCGGTATGCCACCAGGCGTAGTGGTGCTAAAAGTGACAGTTGCAAATGACAAAAACGTATCATTCGACAAGTATTAATGGCTGACTGCGTAGCTTATTTCACAAGGTGCTGTATTGTCGTGAAATTGATAAGACTCCTATACTTAGCTGATGCTGCCGGTATGCCACCAGGCGTAGTGGTGCTACAAAAGTGACAATTGCAAATGACAAAAACGTATCATTCGACAAGTGTTAATGGCTGACTGCGTAGTTTATTTCACACGGTGCTGTATTGTCGTGAAATTGATAAGACTCCTATACTTAGCTGATGCTGCCGGTATGCCACCAGGCGTAGTGGTGCTAAAAGTGACAGTTGCAAATGACAAAAACGTATCATTCGACAAGTATTAATGGCTGACTGCGTAGTTTATTTCACAAGGTGCTGTATTGTCGTGAAATTGATAAGACTCCTATACTTAGCTGATGCTGCCGGTATGCCACCAGGCGTAGTGGTGCTACAAAAGTGACAATTGCAAATGACAAAAACGGATCGTGCGATAAGTGTTAATGGCTGACTGCGTAGTTTATTTCACAAGGTGCTGTATTGTCGTGAAATTGATAAGTTTACTGTTTTGTTTCATATCTACGATATATAGTTGAATCGATGATATTCATCGGCTTTTTTGTTTTGCTGTTTTGTTTTTTGTTTGCTGTTACGTAGAATAAAAATATTACCTATCTTAATTCATGTCTTTACAGTGGGCCACATAAACCAACAATGGTCAACTAAGCAAAATCTGTTACAAGCGAAGCTTTTCTCGCTTGTGAAATCATTTCGAATATTGTTGGTGGCTGCCTAGTCAATCTTTGAGTCTCTTTTAAGAGACGGATAGGGAAAACGCTTTACCATTGAAATAAAGCATGTTTTCTGATCTCTTTTGCACAAATAGAGCAATTTGAACCGAATTTAATGAATTGATTTTAAGTATCTTCTCTCTAAAAATAGCCGCACTGATGTACTTAGATTTACTTGTAGAAATATTGACCACTGTAGATAAAAGAGTATCACAAATTAAGATGGATTTGGATTAAGGCTAACATCATGTGCGCGTCTCTTGTAGAATGTTGTATGTGACACGACTAAATACCTGTGTACAAACTAAAGTTTTGTTTGGCTTAAAGATGTTGATCATATAAGTACAATATTGAAACAACACGCTAATCCATTTTATGTTTTTGAATTAATTTGAGTATAATGCTCCGAGAATCTCGTGCTTCCGCCAAGAATCTAAATTCGGCAGATCGATGACGCTATTTAGGTGTTAGAGTTCAGTCATAATGTTTGATCTGTCTTTAGGTGCATGTGCATACACCGGAGTTAGTATTTTTTCGAATCTGTAAACGTGTGTTCATACGCTCAACATTTGACCTCCATTTTTAATTTAAAATTGCGATATTTCAAAATTTGAGCTCAAACATTTTCAGGTAATGCATCTCGTCAATGATTGGCTACAGGAATATCAATGGAAAGTTTGAATAGATTTCACATATTCAAACTTACCAACAATGAAAAAGATGCTTTCATAGTTTGATCAAAATTTGAGCTCAAATTTTGACCAAATTTTGAGCTAAGAGTTTGAGCATGTGATCACGCTTTTAATCAAGTGAAAAGATGCCGCACAGAAATTTATGCACTCAGTGACTATTTTTGTTATACGAACACATACTCGCTGCTCTTATGAATTAAATCACAGTTTAAGATGTACGTGTGCACAAGTGATATTTAGTCCAGCCCATATTCGAGTCTGCAAAACTGTGAATATAGATCAAAAATTTTTGAAGCCAAATTTTAGCAGCGATACAGTTTGCGGCCGAGTTCGCGATCCTGACAAAGGAACAACCATGGGCCACGTCCGTATGGGTGGACTCACGCATATGGACGTTTACGAACGGCAACACACATACAGCTACTCGGCACACAACAAACTCATTTAACACATCGCTTCAGCAATGTACAAATTCGGGAATTTTGTACGTCAAAGAACTACACCTTATTTTTACTTACAGCCCTAAGCGAAAATATTTAATATTGTAGCATTTATTATACCGTTTTACATATATATGTCAGCTTTATACCATAAATATTTAGGCCAACACTTATGCTTAATACTGCCCGTTTAGCAAAGTGATGCCTTTAATCGCTCCTCTGTTTAGTAGATAATACATTTGCTAAGAAACGTATGTTTCGAGAACACAGTGATGCTGTTCCTGGGAGGTTGTCAGCTTTGATAACGCCGTCGTGTGACCAAATGCGATAGCGGGTTTCTTTCTGCAGGAAATCCGTAAGAGTTTTGTTAAACTGATCAGCATTTAGTAGAAGTAACGTTACAGCAATAACTCTGATCTTTAACATTACTATTTTGTGCCATATCTGTGAAATATTATGCGCTTTATTTACGAAAGCTTATTTGTACGAAAACATAAGGATCTTACGGGTCAACCCAAAAATTCTTCTATCTTCTTATGTAATGTGTGTTGTCCCTATGAGCAAGTTAGTCCAGCGGTACGCGTACTAGTATTGCGCCGCTATAAAACGAACAGCAATTTAGAAGGGTGCTAAAACAAATTCCACTAAAAATTGAAACGTTGAAATGATTTTGTTGACTGTCTCGTTTCGCACCATAAAATTTTACGAATGCTTGTCTTTGAAAAACGCTTTTGCTACCAGTCAGTTTACCACCAGCACCAGGAAACGTTAAGAAACGGTAGCCATGGTCTAACATTAATCATGTGATGTCGAGCTCTGCCAATTAGAATTAGCTCATATTGCAACACGTTGCGCAAAGAAAGTATGCCGCGTTGCCTACGTTTGCACGAACATTATTATTCGCTCACTTTGTGAGGTTCCTTAAAGAACCGCACAACAGGTCCTAGATAACTTCGTGATTCGCATAAACCATTCTCACCAGCGCAATCAAGGTTACAGCAGCGGGGCCGAATTGAGTTTGTCAAATATTGCAGGGTACGCAAACTAGCTTGGGCGTTAAAGGGTTAATTCTAAACAGATCATCACACACGGCCTTATAATATCAAGTTCAACATGAACTTCGTGTCTTTGTGAAGTTATTGGAACACCACAGTAGTAGTA